>JARFXV010002279.1:0-92500 GCA_031761425.1 Cosmopolites sordidus
GGACGTTACATAAAACACTGGCAAATTATACTCAAAATGCCTCAAAGAACAAAAAGTACCGGACTTATGGAAAAATGCAGAAGTGATCCTTTTACATAAAAAAGGAGCACAGGAAGATTTAAAGAACTACCGTCCAATAAGCCTCCTATCAGTAATGTACAAAGTTTTCACTAAGATAATTTCTAAAAGAATATTAAAAAAACTGAATGACGCACAACCAAGAGAACAAGCAGGATTCAGAAGTGGATTCAGTACAATGGATCACATCCAGGTTGTACAGCAGGTCATAGAAAGGCACAACGAATACACCATGCCACTGTGCTTGGCTTTTATCGACTACGAAAAAGCATTTGATTCCATCTCAAAGCATGCGATAATGGATGCACTGCTTAGCCAAGGTGTAGAGAGAGCCTATGTAAACCTATTAGAATCGATATATGATGGAGCTACAGCCACAATTCACCTTGATGATCTTGAAGTGGGAATTAATATAGAACGAGGTGTACGGCAGGGTGACGCAATATCGCCTATTCTTTTCTCGGCTGGACTTGAAGAAGTATTCCGTAAACTGGATTGGGAACAGGATGGTGTAAAGATCAATGGTGCAAACTTAAACCATCTTAGATTTGCAGATGATATTATTCTCATTTCACAAGACCCAGAGGAGCTGCAAAGACGCATACAAGAACTGCAAAGGGCTGGCGAACCATTTGGCTTGAAAATAAACCTGAAAAAGAGTCAGGTTATGTTCAATAACTTCGCTCAGGACAGAAGAATTTCAGTTCTAGGAAGGGATTTAGAGATTGTGGACAGCTTTATATATCTTGGGCAGAGGATTTCCATGGAGGGGAATACCGCCCGGGAGGTGGAACGGCGTGTTAAATGTGGCTGGCAGGCATTTGGTAGGCTCAACATAGTGTTTAAGAGCAGACTCCCACTTTGCCTGAAAAGAAAAGTATTCGATCAGTGCGTTCTACCCGTTATGACATACGGAAGTGAAACCTGGACACTCACATCGCAATCAATTCAAAAACTTCGGGTGGCACAGAGGGGAATGGAAAGACGTATGCTTGGCATTACAAGACGAGACAGAAAGTCCTGCGCATGGATCAGGGAACAAACAAAAGTCTGTGACATCATTGGAAGAGTAAAACAGTTGAAATGGAGATGGGCAGGCCATATAGCGAGGCGATGGGACGACAGATGGACCAAGGCAATCCTGGAGTGGATACCGCTTGATCGCAAACGTCCGCGAAGAAGACCGAAAGCACGATGGATTGATGACATCGTTAAGTATATTGGACCCGAGTGGCAGAGGAAAGCCCAGGACCGTGAAGGTTGGAAGCATGCTGAAGATATATATATATATATATATATATATATATATATATATATATATATATATATATATATATATATATATATATATATAACCTGTGTGTGTGTGTTTGCATATATGTGTATTTTCTTGTTCTCACTCATTAGGACATATCATCGTTTCGCAACCTTTTTAGTGTCGCAACCCACTAAATAGCCAAAAAGTTTAGTAAAAAACGTACTCACTATAATATGTTAATTTGACCTTTATCAAAGATTTATATCGCCCAGTTAACACGGCGATGATTTGACCATTTTTCAGTATCAGTATCGTGATTCATAAAATATCGTTTATATTTTTAAATGGCTTATACACTTCTACGAGCGTGATCACCCACTTACGAATCGTGAAAAAAGAATCATCTATTTGTCTTTATATTAAATGATGGATGTATGTATGGCCTTTACAGTTATACCCAAATACTGCCGACAGCTACAAATACCGAACTACAAGACTTGTGTAACCACTTGATCTTATAATACTTTTACCAGTTCGAACATATGCTTGCAGGCACTTGTAACCTCAAGTGACCCGCCCACGCATGTAAGACAGATCATTTGTCCCGAACAAGTTCGTACTACATTTTCACGAAAACAAGTACTACGATTTCTTCAGTACAAGTACTACTTCTCACCCAGGGTTAAACACTATTATTTCTTCTCTTACTCGGTGTTAAATAAATTAATAACAGTGTGGCAATAAAATAAAGGAAGAAAGGAAAGATTGTGAAAGAAAAAGATTGTAAAAGATTGTAAAATTTTAAATTGTAAAATGAAACATATTTAATAGATGAATTCATTCGATGATAAGCCACAATGTGTTGTGTGTTATCAAGTTCTGTCCGCGACAAGCATGAAGCCTTGAAGATTAGTTTACGATTACGATTACGATTTCTTTTCTCACTCAGGGTTAAACACTACAATTTCTTCTCTTACTCGGTGTTAAATAAATTAATAACAGTGTGGCAATAAAATAAATTAATAATATTAAATAAACTGGACAAATTTGTGACAAAACGAAATGCACCGTCTACATCTGGTGAGACAGGAAAGAAAAAGACAGATTGTAAAATGAAACATATTTAAAAGATGAATTCATTCGATGACAAGCCACAATGTGTTGTGTGTTATCAAGTTCTGTCCGCGACAAGCATGAAGCCTTGAAGATTAGTCCGGGATCTGCAAACAAAACCCCCGTCTTGACAAAACAAACCATTAGAATTTCTCGAGCGTAAATCACTCGTCTTGAAAAATCAACAAATTGCTATCAACAAATCAAGCCGTAATCAGATGGCAGTACTTATTAGCATCCTATTTAGTATCACTAAGAGTGGCCAGGGAATCTAAGCTCTACACGATTGCGGAAAAGCTCATTTTACCCGCTGCCATTAATATAGTCAATGTAATGATAATTCCGGAAGAAGCAAAAAACTATACCACTTTCAAATGACACATTATCAAGACGTATTAATAAAATGGCCAATGATGTTCACTTTCAAATAATTGAAAATATATTAAATTAAGCCGAGGCCGCACTACATATTTTTCCAGCGATCGGGAAAAAACCGCAAGTGCTGCCGGTTGTATTAGTTTTCTTGACTCACAAAATCACGCGGTTAAAAACCACGGTGGTTTAGTCGTAGTGCGGCCTCGGCCTTAAGTGAATTTTTTGCTATTCAGTTCGACCAGTCAACAAACGTGTTGAACTTGGCCAAATTTTTGTGTTTTGTCCGATGTGAATGTGAGGGATCAATTAAAGAAAATATGCTATTTTGCAAATCAATCCCTGTGTGCTGTAAAAGTGCCCCGAAGTGTACTGCAACTGGCGAAGGACTCTTTAATTTTTTATCGATGCAACACAAAACGAAAACATGGACTTATAATGCATTGCGGTATGTACTGATGGCGTGAACAGTGGTGTGATGGAATAGGCGTACTGGTTTCTTTACCGAAATGCGATTGCTACAAAAAGATGCCAGATAATTTACAAAATGTTCAGTCAGAAGCCGTAAAAATTGTTAATTTTTAATAAAACCCAACAATTGCTGACTAGATGCTTTCCACATTGTGCGAAGAAATGGATGCCAAATACAACTGCTTTTCCATACTGAAGTCAGGTAGTTGTAGCGAGAAAAATTCTAACGAATCTTTGTGCATTACGAGATGAATTGAAAATCTTTTTTACAGATCAAATAGCTCATTTACAGAGTTTTTACAAGATAGCGAAACTTTATTAATGTTGACATACTTGAGTGGTATATTCTCACATTTGAATGACTTGAATACGAGTTTATAAGACCATAACAAAAACATTTTACTAATTTACAACAGTCAAACAAAGTCAATGCCTTCATCAAGAAGCTTGGTATTTGGATTATATGCCTTGAATAACGCAATTTAGATACATTCACTTTAACTTCAGATTATAGTACAAAAAATATGGATTTAGAAAATGCTGTTATTGATCGCGTGTTGGAAAGCATAAAAATAAATTTAGGCGAATTGAAAATTTAGTTACTGGAACATTGTCCAGATAGCAACAAGCATGATTTGTCGAAAATATGGGTTTTCAATCCGTTTGATGCAGCTGTTAAATTACCTCTACAACTAGAATTTTTAACTCAAGATTGAGATCATTTTTGACTTGCATGACGATGTGAATAGAATCCGCCTGCTAGCGGAAACTGAAAATATTGATCCCCTACGCTAATTCTTACTTATGCGAAAAAAACTTCTCGTTTATGGTTACTTTAAAAACTAAATATAGAAATTGTTTTTTATCACTGGAAAATAATTTGCTTATACCTTTGTACGTATAGAAAAACTTGTGAAAAAGTGAAAAACAAAATAAACCGTCGCATTAAATTATTATTCCAAACTTTGGTTATTACTTTATTTTATTTTATTTTATTATGTTGTTATTATCTGGTAATATTTAAATATCTAACACTTGTTTTTAAATTAAAAATACTTAAAATAAAGAAAATAAAAAATATATATAAGAAACCATGAGATATATGTGACACTCGCACGTAGTCGAATACTAGGGAATGAGTGGAACAATAGCGGACATATCATTCGATCTTTGTCGTGAGCATACGCGATGTGAAAGACGTTATTGTAATGAGTGGGACCCTAGCGAACATAATTTTCTATCTTCGTCGTAAGCAGTGGTGTAGGATGTAAATAAAATTCAACAAATGATTGAATGAATAAATGAATAAATTCCTACCTGAAAATTAAAGGTAAAAATAAATTTCAAAAGTTATTTTTTATTATTTAAAATAAAGAATCAAACAATATAGAAAAAACAATTTTTTAACCCTATTAAATCATTAATATTAACAATTTAAAAATTTAAATTGTAATAACTTTTTTAATAACAATTTTAAAAAATATTTATTCTCTCAGAAGAAAGTTTATATTTTTTAGAGTAGATTTAAAAAAAAGTTTCAAATTCATTCATTTTTCTGCTAGTTATGATTTTTTAAAATTTTTGTTTCATCCTTTAAATGACAGGCTCGCTAACTCTGTTAATCTTGATAATAGTAAAAAAAGTGATAAGATCATTTTTATGTAAAATTTTATGCTCTATAACTTTTTATTTTTTTTCCACGAACAGCGACAAGTGTTTCGTCAACGCATATCTGCTCTTTGGATATATAGAATTTTTGGAAGTTCCATCTTAAGCGATCTATAAGATAAGTTTGTGCAATTTATCAGAACTATCAATTTTTAAGTTATCTTGAAACTACCAGTTTGCTAACAATAGCTCTAATCTGTTGCCTGGTATTACACTTGCGACTTGGTTTACGTATGTTTCTTTTTTTTTAACAAAAAGCTTGAAGAAACAAACAGGGAGGAAAAATATGCTCAAATAAAGTATTCGAAACTTTCTTTTCAGGAATGTCAATGTGAAAATCATTGAGATATTTTCCAGTAACTTCTTGCCAGATTAGTGTTGGAACTAATTCCTCATCTTCATCTGAGCTATCCATTTGAAATTGATTTATAACTGCCTCTATGGTATAACAAATTGTATTATTTCGATTCACATTCTGAGCAGACGATAAATTATCAGTTTTGTTAGAATCTGCTTACAACACCCTTTCCCAGCGTCATCGGAGAGTGTTATTGGATAAGTTATCGTTTTTTTCTTTTTTACTAAGGGCTCGATACTACCAACCGAGCTATATGAAGACAAACAACTAGCTTCAGCCTCATATTCATCTGAGGAACTTCTTCACTGAGAACTTCTAATAGCTTCTGAAGATGTTGCTGTTCTTTTTCAAAACTAACCATTTGTCTTAAGAAAAAAAGTAAAGTTACTTTTTTAACTTGAATTTGGCTATAAAATCTTACCTTATTCAATAAAAACAGCCAATACAAAAATATTATAATGCATTAAAATATTTAGCTCTTTACTGTACCGCTAACAAATCAAAACTAAAAATAAACAACAAGAACAGAAAGTTATATTTTGAATCATATATAATGCAAGTGTTAAGCAATTTTGGTCAGAAAGGCTACGTGAGACACACTTGTTTCACATGCAAAAACAGCATTTTAACACTTTTTCACAAATAAACATTATCTCATTTTTATTATATTATCTCATTATATCATCATTTTTATGATATTTGTGGCCCAAAAGGTCATAATTTTTTTTTGTATTGTGGCAGCTAACGTGTTAATCATATATATAATACTACTATATTGCTAATATCTATAAGTGGCGGTGTCACGGAGTAAGTGAGACAGCAAACGTCTGCTTCTATGTCTTTTTCTACTACTCGACCTGTTGTGCGCAAATGTCGCGATAAATAAACGTGACACAAAAACATACAAATATCCAAATTGACGCACGTCTATAAGCATATTAAATTATCGGACATGCGCATAAGACTCAAAGTAGTAGTGAGAGAAACAGACGCATATATGTCTGCACCGTAATGATTTCGCCGATCTCCAGACCTTGTTAGCAATATAGTAGTATAGAGATATGGTGTTAATAACCGCCACATGTGGTATATAATTTCGGAATGAAACATATACATTGTTCTGTACCAAGTATATGTTTGTTGCCATTTCAGTTATCCTTAAACAGACCAGTGAAAATAAAAATTCCATTATTTTCCAAGTTAACGAAATTATGATAAAGCAGCTAAAGGTTTTACATTATTAGATGTAAAAAAATGCCTTGATATAAAAAAAAATAGGGAAAGATAAGATAATAAGTAAACATAATGCCCCTAATTTGCCCGATAATATATTTGTAGTATTCGATCGTTTCTTTCTGAGTGGTAGTTTCAAACTACAACACTACAATTGATATAATCATGTATTAACTATGGTAAAATATAGAAAGTTATGTTTTTATGATTTTCAAAAACATCAACAATTTTAAAAGTCAATTTATGTTCAAGATTCTTCTTCGAAATCTTTGCATGCAGTTTGATGTTACAAGATGTATGCAAATTTGCTCGCATATTATTATGAAAATGGTGTTTTGGGAGGTGTATTTTATCTTGATCGGTGTGACATGCAACTTAATGATCAGAACGATCTCTATTTTTCCTAATGTTAAAACGTTACATTATTTAATATCGGCTCAAATCATTAACATTGATTCCAATTTTTATAACAGTTTTCAAATTATCAATAGAATATTGACTAGTGCATATGTTCCAAAAATATTTTTTGCACAAAGAAAATGGATGAAAATGAATAAATTAATGAATTGAATTGGGAAGGCTGTTAGATCATTTCTAGTAAATAACATTATAATTGTTCAAAATATAAGTGTTGTGCTGTTAGAAAACGAAGCCTTATAAATTAATCTTTTCGAATTTAATATATTAACTTAAAGTAATTATGCAACTTAACATATCGATCTTCCTAACAGCAACACGTTGCAGTAATAGGACAGCGATCTCGTTTAAAATATATAAAACATTTTAAATTTAAAATTTGTTGCACTTGTTTAATCAAGGAATATGTGTTTTTTTGTTATTTATAATAGAAATAACTAAATAAGTTATTGATTTTTATAGAATAAAATCACTATAGATATTAAACTTTATAAAAATTGGCGTAGCCTACGTCAGATCTTGCGTCATGGAGCGTGCGCCGTTGCCATCCCTCAGTACAAGTGATTCACTGTCAAGTTAGTTCTGTATTAAATTTCACATGTTATATAGTTAAAATTTAGTAGAAAACAAGATGTTAATTAAAGAATAGTAAGTAGATACGAGTTATTTTGTTACGATTAAGTGTTTTCAACTCTCGGTTCGGCTAATTTAAGTGATAATTCACAACCAATAGGGCGAATAATCCGGAGGGTTGAAGTGTCAAAAAAAACAGCGAAAATTGGCTAATAATACTTTATTACCGGTCTTGTTTAACACCTCACACAGTTTAATTAATTGTCCTTAATATTACTTAGTTCTATATGTTTTTGCTTGTTGGAACGATCGATTTTTTAAAACTTTTTGCGCGGACCTTGAATTTTGGCATTGACCAATTTTATTTTCGCTTATGTTGTCAGTTTGACGTTTTTCCTAATGATTTCTGTTTTTTTTCAGTCGTGTTACCTTGCCCCTCACTGTTGAAGAGGTAAGTTTCAAAACTAATTTTGGTATTTTTTAAGACTTTACTAATTTTTACATTAGTATCTACTTTAAAAATTAGCATATTTATTAATGAATTACATCAATTATAAGGCTATCTAATCAGTATTACACACATACTAACTGTAAGGTACTGTATCAATTAATTAGTCTAATCTTCAGTAATTTATGGCAGCATAATATCCTATTCACATATTTATGTTGACTAATTATTCAATGTACATCAAAGAGAAAAAACATCCAGTACGTTTTTGAACCAAATTATTTATAATTATTTTGCAAAGTACATGGCTTACTGACGACAGAGTATCAAGTACAGTTTAAGTATAGGGTAATTAATGATTTTACATAAAAAAATTCGTATATATATATATATATATATATATATATATATATATATATATATATATATATATATATATACATATATATATATATATATATATATATATATATATATATATATATATATATATATATATATATATATATATATATATATATATATGTATAGATTCCAAATAAATATATGGTATCTTTATGATTCATTTTTATTGTGTATTGTAACACTTTAAAAACTAGCCGAAAAAAACTAGTATCATCTTTAAAAATAAACTTATATTTAGATTTTATGAATACCGTTTTATATATTTTTATAGAGTTCAAATCGGCGTTTTATTGTTTCAATTTAAAAATATTTTTTTAGTTCGGTTAATATGCATTTTGTAATATACTCATCTTAGTTTTAAGCCGGAATGTACAAGGGTGAATTACGAATTATTGTCTATAGCATAGTAACTTTGCATCTATAAATAGCAAAAGTGTATGTGTTAATTTGTAGTTTAGTGTATGTGTTAATTTGTAGTTTACATTGATTGAAGAATTAATTAAATTGGAAGAAAATCTTTCACGAAGTATCTATACAGAAGGGGTTGTATTCTCACAAATTGATAATGACATTACCGATGTCTTAGGTGACTTTACCCATTCATATTAAGTAGTTATAAGCTTCTTGGAATTTTTTATTCAAAAAAGGGTTTGGTGAATATACGGCAGACGCGTGAGTCCCGAAATCAGCCATGATCAAAGGAAATTTTTATTTCTGCTTGTCGGGTTCATTCTAGAATTATAGATATTCATTAGCTTTTGAAAAATATACATCAAGCAAATCATCGCGGAGGAAAATTTACCTCACCACCTCCACGAAAATTCGGGATAAGATCTGCCACGTAGCCTCATCACAAGCCAATATTATGCCGATCTTCTACCAAAAGTTCATCAAAAATAACAGAATACTTTAGCCGAAGCGTTTTGTTTCACAAGGATTATATTCAGCTCACAAGACCTGGGTTTCAATTACTCCCATTCGCAATGCGGTTTCAAAAATTTTGACCTGACCCTCGAAAATCAAATACTATGCGTTTATTACCTTTTTAGGAAATGTTTTTCCTTTTTGTGCTAAGGACAATAATTCATAAACTGTCCTTGTATAGTAAGAAAAAAAATATAGATAAAAAGTTACATAATTATCTGTTTTACCAATATATATATTATTGTCTTTTAAGGTTTTAATGCCAATTCGTTGATAATCAATACTTTTGTTAATATTTTAGTATCAAGTAGCTCAGCTTTATAGTGTAGCTGAAGCCTCCAAAGATAACACAGGTGGTGGAGAGGGGATAGAAGTCCTAAAAAATGAACCCTTCAACAACTATCCATTACTGGGTGGCAAATACAACTCAGGCCAGTATACTTACAAAATTTACCATCTGGCCAGCAAAGTGCCAGCATTTATTAGGCTTTTGGCTCCTAAGGGTAGCTTAGAAATCCATGAAGAGGCTTGGAATGCTTATCCCTATTGTAAAACAGTGATTACGGTTAGTAAAGGCATATTATCATATATTATTTTTTTAAAAAAGTCACTGTAGATCTAATTTACAGATCAGTAAACACACATTTGTTTCTATCATATAAAATCAGACAAATGCATTATTAATTGAAGTAGTTATGGGCAATGAGAGCTTAACTCTTTGCTATTTAAATTTATAATTACTAAGGGCATAAGTTCAAAGAGTTCTCATAGAGGTTATCCCCATACCGATGAATAATGTTATTTTTTATCAAATAGTGTTTTGAAGTTCATATTTATCTACAATTCTTATCTATAACTATTCTTAGTCTTATAACTATTGCTTTATATTCACCAATTATATTTTTCTATATATAAAATTCTATATCATTAATCATTGTAAGTTCAATAAACAGTCTTATTAAATTTAGAATACTAAAGTTTTTTGTTACTAAGGGCTAAGTTTGACAAATTCTCAGTAATATTATAGTAGTAAACCCATTATTCCCATGTTCGGAACATAAGGTATTGATGAATTGTTTCCAATTACGTCTATCCCTTGCCAGAAAACCCTTTTCCGCGAGTGACATACGCTGTGTCCTCTTTGTCCATGTTTCTCTAGAGCGGCCCGACTTTTCCTATCTGAATACCATTGTAGTACTCTTCTGGAAATTTCGTGTCTCTCCTTTCTTAGTATGTAGCCCAGACATTCTAACTTCCTTCTTATCTGCTAGCCTATTGGTTCTTCACCCGTTCCTTGTCACAAATCTTCATTACTTATCCTTTCTGGCCACCAATTTTGTAATATATTTCTCAAGTATCGGTTTATAAATACTTGCCATTTTGTTCTATGCATAGACTAGGATCGGCTTTATCATCGCGTTAAATATTTCGGTTTTTATTTATATTATTAGGTTATTTGAACTTCAAGTTTTATTCAGTGATATGAAGGCAGTTGAAGGTAGTTGTTTTGTTCACATCTTTTAGTAGTCCTTCAGTTCCTGCTGTTACATTATCCAAGTAGTTAAATTCCTTCACCACTCTTCCTTCCGGTGTCATTTCCTGGTTTGTTTCCTTTTTTAAGTACATAATCTTGGTTTTTTCTATGTTCATTTTTAGGTATATTTTTTTCCCTTCTTTTGCATTCTTCTGAGTTTTCTAGTTTCCTGTCTGAACATTTTCTTGTAAATCATGGATTTTGTTGAACATTAAACGCATGTTGTCTGCAAAATCTCGTCTCGCAAAGTACTGGAGTCTCTCCATCAAATTCCATTATATACCCCATTTTCTGTTGTTTATGGCCGAGGCCGCACTACGGCTAAGTAGTGCGTGGTTTTTAACCACGTGATTTTGTGAGTCAAGAAAACTAATACAGCGGCTTGCGATTTTTTGCAGCTACTGATTTTTAAACCGCGAAATATGGCTCGCGGATTAAAACGCGCCACAATTTGTAACCAATAGAACTTAGTTAGCAATTTGTGTTGACGTCTTCTTTTTCTTTTTCTTAGTATTAGAGCAACAATACACACTGCTCTCTTGAAATCCATTTTCAAACTTTGAAAATCGCTGGCAGTTTCGCGGTTTTTAATCGCAGTGTGTGCGTCTCGAGCGGTATCGCGGTTATAGCGGTTAACCGCTCGCTAGAAAAACCCGTAGTGCGACCTCTGCCTATAACTACTTTCATAACTTCGTCTAATACTAACGTGAACAATATTGGTGAAAATCCTGTTTCAGTTTCAAATTGTTGGGATAGTTTTCCTTCCTGTTTAACTAAACTCTTATATTGATTGTAACCTTCTTTACAGTAATGTTATGCCCAAACTAATTTGCCCAGGGTTTTTGTTATTTAGCTCTATCTTATAATTTTTTAATTATATGTCTAAATATACCTGCCTTGAATGCATTTTTTATTTAATAGTTATTCTTATCTTTTGATGATTTTTGTTAATTACTTTTTCAATTTCTGAGTAATTTAGATCCGAATTCTTATAGAGATTACTACCGACATATATAAAGATATTTTTTTTATCGATTAGGTTTTAAGGTTTTTTGGTAAATACATTTTCTTTAAATAAGTGATAATTTAACAATTTCTCTATATTTTTATTTCAAATAATTGTACAAATTAAAGGTTCTAAAGTTCAATTATAATTGTTCTGTTTCAACAAAAACATGACAATTAATTATCGTTAACTCTAAGATACCAACGAGTAACTAACTTATTTCCACATTGCAATTTGGGTCTGCAAGAAAATGATTTTGTATATTAAAATATTTTTCATTGCTTTCTGTAACTATTTCCAACATGTTTGGGGAACGTTAAATTCCACAGCTAATGAATAATCTTTAATATTTTCGTCAATGATTAAAGATCAAAGAATAATCTTTAAATTTATCCATCAATCCATCCAATTAGAAAAATATATGTATATCAACAAGAACAAGTTGTTACGCGTAGAGATTGGTAATACCATGGCACCAAGGCTGGAGAATAGTCTGGATGCGAAAGAACATCCAACCGGTTTTCTATCTATTACTATTAATGGCATTTTTTACATGAATCGTTTAGATTTAACAGTTTGCACCGCTTGGCAGTTACCATTTTTCCAAAATATCTTTTAATAAAACACCTTCCTGGGTCAAGAGTAGATAGTAGTAGTAGTTACCATAGATGCGAATGGTTCATCACCGCTAAACCATAATTTGTTCCACTTAAAGTGTATTTGAAAATTTCTCCTATACTTTAGAATTGTAGCCCTTTGCTACTATTTTTTTTTTAGTTCTTTTCGTACCAGTGAAAATATACCAGGTTCCAGAAAAGAAAACAATTTAATTTTTCCCTAAATATATTTGCTCTAATAAATCCCTCAGCTATAGTTTATGCACTTTTGTTACTTCAATATAAAGTATGGGCAATCAGAATTCAGTTGTAATAATTACTCTTAATAAACAAGTGACAGTATCTTATTATTAAACCTAGTATATTGCATTTTTAATTATTATGGACTAAGGAATTCTCAGAAAAATATATCAGATAAGTTTTTATTATATAGCTATTTCAATAATGCCTGGTATATTGGTTAATTAAAATTAATTTAATATTTACAAAATTTCCATTATATAAAATAAGGGCAGTGTAATGATAAAATAACTTAGTTTTGTTGAATATTAGAGCATTTTTAATTATCGAAAGCTTAAGTTTGGAATTCCCATAGATATTATGCCTATCTCAATAAAGAACAGCATTAGCACGTTTGGTTACTTTGCATGTTCAAAATGATTAACTTAATACTTTCTGTTTTTATGACAATTCAGTAAACTGAAATTATTTATTGTTATAAATAATTTATTATTATTATGTTATTACTTTAACCAGTAATATATTAGTATGGCAATAGGTTTAATTCTCAAAAATATATATAGGTATACAATTTCAAAATACCTGCTAATCTTTGAAATAGATAACAATTTCACTTATCCTTCGCTTTGTTTAATAACAACACTGTGTATTTGTTATGAAAATTTCAAAGTTGATAATGATGGGGACATTATGAACTAATTTCATTTTTAAGATCAACTCTTCTATTGAAACCTTCGGTTTGAAACACTAAACTCAAAGAGATTTACCACTAAACACCAATTTACGTTATTAAACTTCTCACTAAACATATCATTGGACTGTCAGTTACTAAAAGCATAATTTTATCAAAACAACATATAAAAGATATAAAAAGTAACCTAGTAAAGAGAACTGATAATCAAACGAACATTAAAGCACCATTTGGAAAAATTTCAGAAAGCTGAATAAATTGCAATAATATGGCCATCTTCAGGTCCGGTTATATATTAAGAATATATTAACGAAAACCAGGCTGGAAAATCTCTGCAACAAAGGGATGTATCCCAATACAGATATACTAGATAACGTGCGAATACTAATCGTTACACACATTGATCACAAATAAGGCATATCAGAGCAGATCTGGCCTATAAAGATGAAATAAAGTGATCAGAGGTTAGAATTACCCAGAAAGAGAGAGAGAGAAATTTAAGGATGAACGTATCCAGAAACACGGAACATATTTAGCCATTCAAGTTTAGAAATGCATAATGTTCAAAGAGCACTATTAATGGAGAACCCAATGAATTCAGATTACCTTAACAACACTTACACTTTAAAAACACTTATTCAAAAATCAATCTTGGAGTGTTTCAACTCGCTTGAGTTTATAAAGTAATTATAGAGATTTTAGCGTTAATTTATAATCAGTTTGTTTTTTTGGTGTCGTAAAGCAACTTTTCAATCTCAAAAGGAAATTTCGCTTTATAATTATTGCATTCTATTGAAATGTCATTAAAACATATTTAATACTGTTTTATCTGGAATAATGTCATTTTAGGTATTTTTTTTTTACTTTTTAGCTTAAAATGTCGCGAACTTAAATCTCGTGAATCTTATTATGAATAACAAAACATCGTGGAATTATCATATATGCACTCGTGTTTCATATTATTTTATTTTCAGAATCCAGGTTATATGAAGGAAAAATTTAGACTAGTTATAGAGACAATGCACGCCTCAGACCGAGGCATACAAGAAAACGTAAGTAAAACGAGACTTAATATTAATGTCTTTCTTTTTTTTCTATGTTTTCTCCACGTGGTGATGGTGAAAAATTGCTTAATTAATTATGGTAAATAACCTACGGGGCTTTGCTAATTGTGGGTACTTCAGAATCCTGGATACATGAAGGAGAATTTTGTCATTTGCATTGAGAGCATGCACATAGCGGATACTGGGCGACAGGACAATGTAAGTGGGTAGCTTGCTGCGTTCTAATTGCTAATTATAAATGCACCCTATCATTGAAATGGTAAATAGCATATTATTTCATAACAAAGTTTAGTTTACCACCATTTAAAGGAAATTACACAATAAAAAGTCTTCTTTTTCATAATTTTGTTTTCGCTAATGTGACAATTGTATTTTATTTTACTAGTGTGAATGTTCTCAGGGCTATTCTCATAAATGTTCCATTGGGTTCATAAGTGATTTCGACTGTCATATCTTGATTATTGGTTTGTTTCGGAATTTTTAAAGTAATTTTCGAAAAACTTTTATTTCAGATGGTTTCAGTTTCATGTTCTTGTAAGATTTTAACACGGCTGACAACGGCAGTTTTATTCTCAGAAATGTCCTTGTAACTAGTAACGAAAACACTGTAAGATATGCTATGTATGCATGATGTTTTAGCAGAATGTGTATGTCTAAATTGGTTTGGTAAATTCCGTTCTGCACTTTTTGATGCTACTAATGCATCCCAAATTTTTTAAACATATCTTTGATAAAAACCGATCCTGATCAGTGTGGGATATTGCTACATAACTTAATATATTCTACGCAGGCCGAGAAAACCATTTGCATTTGCGACGATAGTTTTCTGGAATCAATATTTTAAGGTCCACTTGATTATTCCCATTTGTGTCTATGATATATTGCAAATACACCAAGACAACCCATGAAGTCGATAAATACGAGGAACAGTCTATGTTAACTTGGTACCCCACGATTATTAGTTATGCCAGTCCTGCTACATAGTCTACTCAATGGAAAATGTGAATGATAGGTGTTTCGGTTAATAATGTCGATTTTGCTAAGAGATGGCGTTACAATTACATTCGTTGGTGTAGACATGATGTCTATGGCGTTTTAGAGGGTATAACATATGCCATCAAAAGCCAGTTCATTATTAATTGTCATTGTGCAAAAACGTAGTTTTTCATAGCTTTGAATATGTCGAATTATGTACCAAAAAAAGTTTTGTTAAAAAAAAGTCTATTAATCTTCTTTCATTTGAAGAAAGCAGCTGCTGAAAGTTATCGATTGTTGGTTGAAGCTTAGAAACATGGTAAACATGCTCTAACCCAAAAAACTTTTGAATGATGGTTGAAAAGTTTTTAATATATAAGACAATGAACGTCCAAGACAACCGAATAAGTTTGAAGATGCAGATTTGCAAGCATTATTGGATGTAGACGTAACTCATACACTGAAACAACTAGCAGAAGCATGGAATGTTACCCAATTCACCATTTCCGATCGTCTACACGTATTGGGAAAGATCAAGGAAGGAAATAGGGTTCCATATGAATTGAAGGAAAGAGACATTGAAAGGCGAAAAATCAATTGTAAAATTTTGCTTACTAGACAGAAAAACAAGGTTTTTTACATCGAGGTGTGACAGGTGATCTATTTTGAATTGGTGAAAAGTGGATCTATTTTGACAAGCGCAAAAAATCATGGGTAGACCCAGGCCAGTCTTCAACATCACAACCAGTACGCAATATACATGGAAAGAAGGCTATGCTGTGTATTTGGTAGGATAGTAGGGGAGCTGTGTATTACGAACTGCTGAAACCTTGATAAAATTAAACGAGCATTGAAGGAAAAACGAACAGAATACGCTCAAAGATACGATTAAGTTATTTTTCAGCATGACAATGATCGGTCCCATGTTGCAAAATGTGTAAAAACCTATTTGGAAAACGTTAAATAGGACGTCCACGGACTACGACTTATTTCGATTGACGCAGCACCGACTTTCAAAACAACACTTACATTCTTACGAAGAAATGAACATTTGACTTGATGAATGGTTGCATCAAAAACCAAACGTTTTTTTGGCACGGAATCCATTCTTTGACAGAAAGATGGGAAAAAGTAAAAGTCAACAATGACCAATGCTTTGATTAAGGTAATTTATTATGTTATGGAAATAATCGCTTAAATTTTGCGAAAAATCGACTGGTTAACCGAAATACTTATTTCAAAACGTAATTTATTAAATATATTTTTCGTCATTTCTCAATTCAAAATAGACTTCTTGTGAATCAATACGACGCTGGGAAGGGATGTAAAATATTTTGAAACGCTCTTGGTACATATTTTTGGAAAAAGCCAGTAAAGCGCTGCTCGTAGTCTACCAGCTATCCGAAATCGAATCAAAACTATTTTTTTTCATCATCACTTTTAATTTGCACTTGGAGTCAAATTAGACAAATATGGGAAGTGAGCAATCAATGGATTCAGATAGACACATGATAATCACTTCGACATTTTTTAAGATGTTCTTACAGTCTATTATCTTACAGCCCACTGTCATAAATACTTTTCATCAAAAGGTACTCTTACTTTGTATGTTGATTATGCATGAACAAGAGATACTGATATTTCTGGTTGTGATATATGTCATTTTATATTGCGCATATTTGTTCAGAAATAGCTCTGCTGGTTATATGAATATTCAACAAGTCACTTTTTCCATTGGACATACTGTGAAAAATAATATGTTTTGGTATTTAAAGCATTAAAATGATGCACACAAATCGCATTGTACTTTGGATTCATCGTTGAATATAATACATAATATATTCAAATTTTGTTATATTTTTGAAACAATATCAAATTAATTCTTGAGCGATATTTATTTTAGTTATCTGATTGATAAGGTAGATAATATATTAAGGCTTATAAAATCAATTATTCGTTTATATTAATATCTCCAAATTTAATTTGTAGTGATGCATTTATACTACCGTTTAGGTTGGGAGTATGTTGGGATTAAGTTTAATAAAATCATGATTTGTTTTTGTTTTATTACAATTACACTTCTGCAATATAGTAAGAAAATTATAATCTGCAGTGTTGTCTATTGTTGTCCATAATATTAGTGCATACTTTTGTCACCTCATATATCGTCAATATAGAATTTTGTTATACAGTATGATTTAATTGATTAGACTAGTGGGGCTCCCTCCCCCGTGGCATCCGGTCCAAATTTTGATGTCAAATCCTGTTGCCCCTGTTGGACTAAAGATGGTTGAACACCAGTTTTATAGGTGAGCGTCGTAGAGTGAGCCGCTCACGCCAGCTCTTCCACGATAGGAATTATTTTAAGCACGTATCTCTTTTGATCAATATTCAGGTTTATTACCAAAAACAACCATAGTTTACAACACCCCCATGTGTTTAGCTTTAACAGATGACCTGTTAAAACTACTATTATATTTGTTTCTATTGAACATATCACAATTACTTTTATTTTACTGGAATATTTACTTTAGGCATTATGACTATGTAAATTCCTGGATCAACTAGAGGATTTTCACTAAAAATTTAATATAGATAATTTCTAAATTTTTATTATGTATTATGTGTGTTTTGTTATTATTTTATGGGTAAATGTGCAGAATATTTTACTAATGGAGTTTGTGATGGGGACAGTTGTAGGTGTAGTTATTTAAAATGTCTTTTTTTGTGATCAAGGTAGTAATATTTATATAATTTAAATTGTACTAGCTGTTCTTGATTTTATTATAATTTTTTTCATTTATTTTCTTTATTATTTTTTGTCCTTTCTTTAGCTACTGGATCTTTTGGAAATCATTTTTATAAATCTATCATTTTATGCAGAATGAAAATTCCTAACAAAAGAGACACCGTTCGGTCGACTGACACGTGTTCAAACGAGCTATCTCAAGTCGATTCGGAGATAGCCGCCAAAATACGAAATAAAATATTGCAATGCAAAAATCCTAAGACGACTTTTGTATTAATAAAGGTACCGTTCCTTACGAAAGAGACCCTGTTCGGCCGACTGACACTTGTTTCAACGAGTTATCTTCCAACTTTATATATTAATAAAATACACTGTTCCTAACGAAAGTTCAAAATTTGAATACAATGAAACTGAATTGAATAAACAAATTGTTTAGAATATTTTTGGAACATATGTGTATTATTCATCTCGATGAATACTTTTAGGTCCACGAATTACCGCCTGAAAAGCTCAAAATCCGAGACGTGGTCAATATCGACATAGCCAATGATTCGGTCACTTCTGCTGACTACAAGCCTGATGAAGATCCTGCCAAATTTAAGTCTCAAAAAACTGGACGCGGTCCTTTGGTCGGACCTGATTGGAAAGATAAAGTCAATCCGGTTATGACCTGTTACAAGCTAGTGACAGTTGAATTTAAATGGTTTGGATTGCAAGTAAGTTTCATTTCACATCTTATACCGTTCATACACAACTGGTTATATAGGGTGTAAGATAAATAACTTTCGTAAATGTAACCAACAATTCTTCATTTCGCGCACAAGGGTATTTCACCAAAAAAACATGGACAAAATTATTTTTATACATATTTGTTTCTAAAATTTTTATTTAATAGATACATTATAATATGATAGATTTTTCTAAGACAAACTTAATATCGTTACTATTATTATTATTATTAAATTCAATAGGACCTTTAATAAAACAACCGCTTATATTATATAAAGGTACAATAATCATTTTAATTAAAGAAACACAAAAAATATTGATAACAGCAAAGTATTCGAAACTAAACTAAATGAGCTCAAGTAGGGTTCAGATGAGAGTAAAAGCCTATTTATTACATCCGTATTGCACTGCTCTCAGAAAAAAATTCTTGAGTAACTTTCCCTGAACTGGCGAAAATGTTTTTCCTGGCTTCTGCTTTTCTGATAAAGTTCCCATACGCAATAAAGCGTGTTTAATTATAATAGGTTCGTGCAGTAATATTTTGTGGGCCGTTGGTGACATCGGGTGCCGTGGATATATCGGTAACATATAATTTTGCTGTATCATTACAATATACTGTGAATTTTTCTAGGTTTATATTGTGTCCACTAGAAATCACTTCCAATATAACAGCAAATCTTACAATGAGCCTGTAATCAAGCCCTAATTATTGCGGAAGTTTCGAGATTCGAGAAAAGCCTTCTACTGGTGTTGTCATCATTACTGTTACCATATTGTAATTTTGGTATGTCAACGAGAAGCCTAAGTTCATTTTTAAACTCATCCTGTATTTTTCTTTTCTTGCTTTCACGGTTTTTTTCTTGTTCAGATCGTATCTGCCACTTTTTTATACTTATACGACAAATGCAGTAATGATTCAAAACATCTTATATGAGCATGTAAGATCGACAAACCAAATTTCAGATTTTCTATATTAATTTCATTGCATCTGGATAAATTATTAAATTGTTTTGATGTAGCTTGACAAATATAGCGTTTTGTATTCGATGTTTTAGTTGCGGCGTTGCACACTTTACCATCTACCATTGTTAAAAGCATTGTGTGCTTTACTATTATTTTTTTTTTTCTTTATACGTAATGTGTGTTGGTTGTAGAGATATAATTTTCCGATTAAAGAAATTAATTTCTTCTTTAGTTATGTTTGATGTCTCGTGTAAGTATCGTATGAGGGAGTAGGATTTTGCCAAATCACTTTTTTGTTATTAAAGCAAATAAATCTTAAAGAAACTAAACATGACTGAAATAAGTTATCTTCAGAATCTCTGCTATTTTCAAATTTGTTGTTTGTACTGAGATTGTACATTAATCCATCGCAGCCCATTTATATAGCAGTTCCAATGAACCTAACTCTGTAGTTGACAGGGTTTCCAAAACATCTTTTAAATATAATGCAAGCCTCTCTGTAGTATGGTTCAACAATGCCTGTAATTCAACTTCTGCATAGGTTTCAGTTACATGCTAAGATTCTTGTAACAGATAGCACTCTTTTTTTGCTTTTTGCAAAATACTATAACGCGGATAAAGACCTTTAAAAGTGTCGCGAATAATTTCATACTGTCTTCTTGTTAAAGATGCTTCAACAAACCAAAAGAGTTTGCGTCGGTGTTAATTACTTGCTTATTAAAGATATTGTAGTGTTAGATTTTCGAAAAGATTTTTTGTATTTGTCTCCCCTTGTAGGAGAAGCCATGCTGTCTTTCACTACGTTTGATCCTCCCAGGTTCCCTTGTTTCCATAGCAGCATTTGTTCAGCATACAATAGCTCGTGAGTCTTATTACTTGTCCTTAGATATTCCGGCGTTTACTGCGTTCTGAAAGGTGTTCAAAAGATTTGTGGCGACATCCGGCACTTGTATTACCGACATTAATAAAGGGTATTTGTATAGTGCCTTTTAGCCAATCATGGTTTTTCTTTAAGAATACTTGCTCTGTTCTTTTAGCAGCTTGCCATTTTAATTTCATTTGCGATTTAAATCGCGAAAACTTGCGAATGAATTAAATTTTTTGCTGTTCTGGGAAATTCTGTTCATTTACAATTTCATTTTGAACTAAATCCAACTTTTTGGAAAATTCCGTTTCGTCATAACTTTTTAACTTGTAATATATATATTTTTAACTTGTATATATATATATATATATATATATATATATATATATATATATATATATATATATATATTAATGTTGAAAGTGACCACCGAATGGTACGAGAAAAGTTAGGATTAATTGTCGAAGAGAACGCGAAAGAATGGTAAGGTCAAAGAAGATCAGAGTGGATCCTGGGAAGCTGCTGGAGAGAGGAAGCTATTTTGAGATTGCTTTATCACACCGGTTTGCTGTGTTACAAGATCCAGAGGAGGCGGAAATATCAGTTCAATATGAAGAAATCGCCAACAATGTGCTTCAAACGGCTGCTTCAATAGCACCAGAAGAAAAATGTCTCAAACAGACAAAAATCTTCAGTGATACCATTCATTTAATGAAGAAATGGCGGGCAATGAGAAATGCAGGTAATCCTTTTGGCAGGGTCGAGTACACTGAGCTCTGCAAAACTATAATAAAACGTATCAGAGAGGCCACGCGCCGATTCAACATGCAGCTAGTGCAAGAAACCCTGAAAGAAAACAAAGGAATTAACAAGGCTAAACAGAAGCTGAGAAACAAAATAACGCAAATGTATGCCTTAAGGCGTGAGGATGGCATAGTGAGCAGGGCGCGTACGCAAATGTTAGAGATTGTCAGAAAATTTTATTCCCAGTTATATGAAGATCAGAACCAATCAAAGACAACAATACCCATGGAAGAGCAAATGCCAGATATTCTAGTGGAGGAAGTAACAAATGCTAAAAAATCGATGAAAAACAGCTAGGCTCCAGGAAAGGCCAGTGTAACTGTCAAAATGCTAAAAGCTGGTGGTCGGACGTTACATAAAAGACGGGCAAAATTATACTCAAAGTGCCCCAAAGAACAAAAAGTACCTGACTTATGGAAAAATGCAGAAGTGATCATTTTACATAAAAAAGGAGCACAGGAAGATTTAAGAACTACCGTCCAATAAGCCTCCTCCTATCAGTAATGTACAAAGTTTGCACTAAGACAATTTCTAAAAGAATATTAAAAAAACTGAATGACACACAACCAAGAGAACAAGCAGGATTCCGAAGTGGTTCAGTACAATGGATCACATCCAGGTTATACAGCAGGCCATAGAAAGGCACAACAAATACACCATGCCACTATGCTTGGATTTTATCGACTACGAAAAAGCATTTGACTCCATCTCAAAGCATGCGATAATGGATGCACTGCTTAGCCAAGGGATAGATAAAGCATATGTAAACCTATTAGGATCGATATATGATGGAGCTACAGTGACAATTCACCTTGATGATCTTGAAGTGGGAGTTAATGTAGAACGAGGTGTACGGCGAGGTGACGCAATATCGCTTATTCTTTTCTCGACTGACCTTGAAGAAGTATTCCGTAAACTGGATTGGGAACAGGATGGTGTAAAGATCAATGGTGCAAACTTAAACCATCTTAGATTTGCAGATTATGTTGTTCTCCTTTCACAAGACCCAGAGGAGCTGCAAATACACATACAAGAACTGCAAAGGGCCGGCGAACCATTTGGCTTGAAAATAAATCTGAAAAGGGTCAGGTGATGTTCAATAACTTCGCTCAGGACAGAAGAATTTCAGTTTTAGGAAGGGATTTGGAGATTGTGGACAGCTTTATATATCTTGGGCAGAGGATTTCAATGGAGGGGAAAACCGCCCGGAAGGTGGAACGGCGTGGAACACGTTAAATGTGGCTGGCAGGCATTTGGCAGGCTCAACATAGTGTTTAAGAGCAGACTTCCACTTTGCCTGAAAAGAAAAGTCTTCGATCAGTGCGTTCTACCCGTTATGACAATACGGAAGTGAAATGGAAAGAGGGGAATGGAAAGATGTATGCTTGGCATTACAAAACGAGACAGAAAGGTAATCCTAGAGTGGATGCCGCTTGATCGCCTTCATCCTGCAGTGAAGGCCTCTTCAGCATGCTTCCAACCTTCACGGTCCTGGGCTTTCCTCTGCCACTCGGGTCCAATATACTTAACGATGTCATCAATCCATCGTGCTTTCGGTCTTCTTCGCGGACGTTTGCGATCAAGCGGTATCCACTCCAGGATTGCCTTGGTCCATCTGTCGTCCCATCGCCTCGCTATATGGCCTGCCCATCTCCATTTCAACTGTTTTACTCTTCCAATGATGTCACAGACTTTTGTTTGTTCCCTAATCCATGCGCAGGACTTTCTGTCGCGTCTTGTAATGCCAAGCATACATCTTTCCATTCCCCTCTGTGACACCCGAAGTTTTTGAATTGATTGCAATGTGAGTGTCCAGGTTTCACTTCCGTATGTCATAACGGGTAGAACGCACTGATCGAATACTTTTCTTTTCAGGCAAAGTGGGGGTCTGCTCTTAAACACTATGTTGAGCCTACCAAATGCCTGCCAGCCACATTTAACACGCCGTTCCACCTCCCGGGCGGTATTCCCCTCCATTGAAATCCTCTGCCCAAGATATATAAAGCTGTCCACAATCTCTAAATCCCTTCCTAAAACTGAAATTCTTCTGTCCTGAGCGAAGTTATTGAACAAAACCTGACTCTTTTTCAGGTTTATTTTCAAGCCAAATGGTTCGCCAGCCCTTTGCAGTTCTTGTATGCGTCTTTGCAACTCCTCTGGGTCTTGTGAAATGAGAATAATATCATCTGCAAATCGTAAGATGGTTTAAGTTTGCACCATTGATCTTTACACCATCCTGTTCCCAATCCAGTTTACGGAATACTTCTTCAAGGCCAGCCGAGAAAAGAATAGGCGATATTGCGTCACCCTGCCGTACACCTCGTTCTATATTAATTCCCACTTCAAGATCATCAAGGTGAATTGTGGCTGTAGCTCCATCATATATCGATTCTAATAGGTTTACATAGGCTCTCTCTACACCTTGGCTAAGCAGTGCATCCATTATCGCATGCTTTGAGATGGAATCAAATGCTTTTTCGTAGTCGATAAAAGCCAAGCACAGTGGCATGGTGTATTCGTTGTGCCTTTCTATGACCTGCTGTACAACCTGGATGTGATCCATTGTACAGAATCCACTTCTGAATCCTGCTTGTTCTCTTGGTTGTGCGTCATTCAGTTTTTTTAATATTCTTTTAGAAATTATCTTAGTGAGAACTTTGTACATCACTGATAGGAGGCTTATTGGACGGTAGTTCTTTAAATCTTCCTGTGCTCCTTTTTTATGTAAAGGGATCACTTCTGCATTTTTCCATAAGTCAGGTACTTTTTGTTCTTTGAAGCATTTTGAGTATAATTTTGCCAGTGTTTTATGTAACGTCCGACCACCAGCTTTTAGCATTTCGACAGTTACACTATCCTTTCCTGGAGCCTTGCCGTTCTTCATCAATTCTATAGCATTTGTTACTTCCTCTACTAGGATATCTGGCATTATATATTGTTCTTCCGTGGGTATTGCTGTCCCTGACTGGCTCTGATCTTCATATAACTGGGAATAAAACCTTCTGACAATCTCTAACATTTGGGTACGCGCCCTGCACACTGTGCCATCCTCACGCTTTAAAGCATATATTTGCGTTCTTTTGTTTCTCAGCTTCTGCTTAGCTTTGTTAATTCCTTTGTTTTCTTCCGGGGTTTTTTGCACTAGTTGCATATTGAATCGGCGCGTGTCCTCTCTGATACGTTTTCTTGTAGTTTTGCAGAGCTCAGTGTACTCGACCCTGCCAAAAGGACTACCTGCATTTCTCATTGCTCGCCGTTTCTTCATTAAATCAATGGTCTCACTGGAGATTTTTGTTTGTTTGAGACATTTTTCTTCTGGTGCTATTGAAGTAGCCGTTTGAAGTACGTTGTTGGCGATTTCTTCATATTGAACTGATATTTCCACCTCCTCTGGATCTTGTAACGCAGCAAACCGGTTTGACAAAGCAATCTCAAAATCGCTTCCTCTCTCCAGCAGTTTTCCAGAATCCACCTTGCCCTTTGATCTTACCATTCTTTGGCGCTCTTTTCGACAGTCAATCCGAACCCTTGCTCGTACCATTCGGTGGTCACTTCCAACATTAAAATTGTTAAGGACAGTACAATTGGTAAATATTGTTTTATCGTTGGTCATGATGTAGTCAATTTCGCGTAGCCCAGATGGACTTTTCCATGTCCATTTTCTGCTGATATTTTTCATATATAATGAAAATATATATATATATATATATATATATATATATATATATATATATATATATATATATATATATATATATATATATATATATAAATAAATGTATATCACGAAACGAATTTTTTTATGTAAAATCATTAATTACCCTATACTTAAACTGTACTTGATACTCTGTCGTAAATAAGCCATGTACTTTCCAAAATAATTATAAATAATTTGGTTCAAAAACGTACTGGATGTTTTTTCTCTTTGATGTACATTGAATAATTAGTCAACATAAATATGTGAATAATTAATATTGCGACAACATTAATGTTGGAAGTGACCACCGAATGGTACGAGAATCAGTGTGGATCCACATATATATATATATATATATATATATATATATATATATATATATATATATATATATATATATATATATATATATATATATCACGTAATTTTAATGCATGTGGCAATTTTTCAGGCGTATGTATTTAAATTCCATTTAAAATCAAAACTGTATACTGTACGCCAATATCAAAATATACTTCCTATTTTTGAAGAAGCTGCTGCTAACGAGATTAGAAATATACCAGAACTTTTTCAACGTATTCTTGGCGAATTTGGGGTATAAACGGTACCAGGCTTATATAGACTCAAATGGACATCATGGTTAATCATATATTTCATAATATGACGTGAATCATTTAAAACGTGTTATGGGTTGAAAAATTAGTGCTAGTAATTTCAACTTTGATATTAAACGACAGTAATGTGCAAATGTTTCTTTTTTGTAACAAAACAAATCAAATTTATGCACAGATATACCGAATAAATGACTAAAAAAATACTACATTTTATTTTCAAAGGCCAATGAAACAAATAACCGAATTGGCAGCGTAGCCAATTGTTAGGAAAATATTTCAAAAAGTTCTGACCTGTTTTCCGCGGAAATGATTTAGATACATGTTTTACGAACGTTATTTCCCTTACACCCAGTATATTTAAACCATATAACGCATATATTCTAAGTTAATCTAATCACTGTAGTTTATTTTTTATTTTAAGTAGTTTTTTTAACAAAATCATTGTACGACGAGTGTTAAATGTTTTAAAGTGATCTAGACATTGAAGTTTAGGTAGAAGGTTTTTTCATATCCATATCTTCTTACAACTTCCATTCAACTACAATTTATTTATTGTACATTTTTATTTATTCAAAATTAGTAATCCAATTACCCACTAGCGCCCTTAACAATAATAGTACGTTCAGAAAGAGTAATAAGTATTTGAAACGACTTTGCTGTGACGAAACGACTTTGTTGAAACGAGCTCCAGTGACGCATTGCTCTCGGAATTTTTGCCGAATAGGACTAAAATATTCGGTTTTCGGTATAATAATGAAGATATTACTATGCTATGTTATATTTATTTCTTCAACATAATCTCTTCGAACATCAGCTTTCAAACTTGATTTCTTCAAATATATTAAACTTTTTTTATATAGACTTTGATTTTCCCTAAAAAACTGCTATCTAAACTAGACTGCGGTTTTTTGCTTCATTTGATATCCTATTTTTTTTAAAGGACTAACTACTCATTCATAAGAATAACTTCCTTAATTTCGTGAACTCGTTTTCTTGCGAACTACAAATTATTCTTATAGTTTATATCCATAATTTTTTATATGATAACCTTTGTTAGACTGTTATGGAAAAACTTTATTGTCCATATAGATATTAACAATAATACATCGATCAATAAGTCCCCGGTCTGACAAAACACACTTTTTTGCAAAATTTCGACTTTATTCATCAATATATTCTCCTTGAAGAGCAATACAATCGGTCCAACGCTTTTCTAACATTCTTACAGTTTTTTTATAGAACGATATCTCTTTACCTTAAAAATATCTTTCAGTTTAGGCAATTACTTCTTCATTGCGAAATTTCTTTCCAGCGAGCTTTTTTTTGAGGTATGAGAACAGCAGTAATTTTTTGTTCATTTGGAGGCTTTTTGGGATCTCGTCTTGCAAACGCACCAGTAACGCTATGTAATATTCGCTATTGATGGTTTTACCTTTCTCGAGATAATCGACGACCAATATCCCAGGTGCAACCCAAAATACAGATGCTATAACCTTACCGCCAATGGTTGTGTTTTTAGTCGCTTTGAACGGTTTTCGCCGGCTGCTGTGCACTCAGCTGACTACCGATTTGACTCCGAAGTCTAGTGATGGATCTATGTTTCATCCATCCTGTACTCATTTCGATAGCGATTTACGCATTCCCAAATGTTCATGCAAAATGGTGTAAACAGTTCCTTTGGATACCTTCATATCAGCTATCTTGTAGCTTTACGGTTTTGCGAAATAATTTTCTTTTGAATTTGAACCAGACATCAGAAATTTGTCTGATGTTGTCTGGTGTAACCACCTCATTTGGACGTTCAGAGCTTTCAACATCATCGGTCCTTGTACAGTCACGTTTAAATTTAACATACCAATCAATTATGGTTGATTTTCCTGGGGCAGAGTCCGGGTAATGTTTATCAAGCCATTGTTTTGCTTCAACGGTATTTTTCTTCAAAAAGCAATGCTTAATCAACACGCAATTTTTTTTCCATTGTTTTGAAAATAACAGAATTAGCGTCACTTAAAACACAACAACTCAGAAACTAGTAGACAGATTATTATGAAATTTTGACATAGGAAATTTGAAGGTTGGCACAATTGACCACTGATAAGGATTTTTCGTAACTGACGTCATCTATATATCACACCGGGGACTTATTGACCGATCTTGAAGCCATTATCTTGTTATAGATACTTTTTCTAGTTACGTTTTGGATTACACTTTTATTCTAGCCTTTGGTAAATCGACCTTGTTTAATTATGCAATTATAGTTTATGTGTTGATATTCCTAGAAGTCTGCTGTTTTATGGAATAAATGTGCATGTAAATTAGTTTTTTTAATGTAGTTTATCAACAGAACTCCAATTACTTAGTATTAATATTGCAACAGCTTTCTTACATTTAAAAATAGGGCTTACAAATTATTAATTTCAAAATTTTCTGAAAATACATGTATCACGAAAAATGAATCATCTGTCCTGTCACTATTTTAGAGACTTGAAGGGACCGATCAATCTCCTATGAATCTATTCATACCAAAACATATCGAACTTTGTATATGTAATTAATAGTTTGGTTATTTTATGTTTTTAGTAATCTGTAATAGACTTATAAATAAATTCGATATCTTTTTTCTTTCATTATTTTTTCAATATTAATAATTAATATTAAATATATTACTATATTTTCGTTATCCTAAGAGTTTGCTACATTTTTTGTAACATACCGGGTGTGTAGGTTAATAGTTAATTTTTTCAAAAAAAAAACACGTTTAATTTGAGAGAAAGGTAAAACATGGTTTAAAATAGTGTATTCAAAGTATGTTCCATCGCTAGCTGCACATCTTTCCCATCTTTCTGGCAATTTCTGGATGCCCTCAGAAAAACCGTACATTTTTTGAGGTGGTCCAAAGTCATTAAGCCATTTTTCGAAACCTACGTAATTGTTGAAGTGTTTCATGGAAAGTGCGTGAGACATCAATGAAAACAAGTGGTAGTTGGAAGGGGCCAGGTATGGTGAGTACGGCGGGAGGGGGGGTTAAGAGTTCTCAGCCAAGGCCAGAGATAGTGTTTGTGACCGCTTTCACTGTGGAATGGAACGTTGTCGTGTTGCAAAATCACTTTTCCGTGTCTTGTAGCCTATTATGGTCACTTTTCAATAAATGCATGGTTCAAATTGAACATTTGTTGACGGTAGCGAACGGCTTTAACTATTTCACCTGGTTTCAGAAGCTCATGGTACACAACACCTTTCTGATCCCACCAGATACACAACATTGTCTTCTTTCCAAAGCGATTCGGTCTTGCGGTCGATGTTCATGGTTGTTCTGAGTCGACCTATGATTTTCTCCGTTTTGTGTTCTAGAAATATATCCATTTTTCGTCTCCAGTCACATCCGATGCAACAAGTATTTCTTGGTGAAGTTCATGGTGAGAAAGCAAAACTTCGCACATCGTTTTTCATTTTTCCATTTGTCTGTCGTTCAGCTGATGTGGTATCCATTTTCCTGCCTTCTGGATCTTTCTCATAGCATGCAGACGATCACAAATAGTTCGGCGACTAATATTTAGCTTTATTTATTGTTAAGTTTGCATATTGTCTGCTTCCAACAATACTTGCAATTCGGCATCTTCAAATCTTTTTGGTTGACGTGGGCGTTCTTTGTCTTCCAAGTCGAAATCAGCACATTTAAATCCTCTAATATCTCTCTCTTTATATCCCGTCAAAAATTCCGAAACACTACACAGTTTTTGTGTACCTAACTTGCTTTAGGGGAATTTTCCATGATAAAAATGATTTTAAGCGTTCGTTGATAATGCGAAGGAGGTTTTTACTTGCCTATGGAATGAGAGCGATAAGGCGGTCGTTTTCGCATTTCTCTCTAGACTCTTGTCCATGTAGAGCTTAAATGCTGAGATCGACCAATCTTCTGGTCTCCGGGGTCCAGGGCCTGGAAAATCCGGGGTCCCGCACTTTCTGACAGATGTAAATCATGTCTACCCCTATTTCACCCATTGCTTTAATTAATGTTGCGGTGACTCCCTCCAAACCTGTTTTCCCTGGCACAAATCGGCTTCGTATCGCCGAAGCTGCATTTTTCTTTAATTGAAATGTGAAAAGAAAGCAGTACACAATACAAATACTGATTATTATCAGCCATTATGTTCAGTATTACATTATGAAGTTTGTTCACTTATTTCGCCAAAGCATATACCGGGTCTGTAAATATGAAACCGGAATTTGCCCACAGATGGTTCTAGCTGTCGATGTAGTTACCGTCAAACCGCATCATTGGCGCCAAGATTTTCAACTCACAACAATACAAGTTTCATACAACAATATAGTTTGTAATAGCGTGGATCATATCGATGCTCTTGGTAAATCATAGTGCTTTGAGTGGTTTAAAAAATTCAAAGGTGGTGATTTTGATGTGAAGAACGAAGGCGTGGAAGACCACCGAAAAAGTTTGAAGACACCGAATTGCAAGCTTTCTTGGATGAAGATGATGCTCAAACGCAATAACTCGCGGATCAGTTAAATGTGACACGAGAAGCCGTCTCTATACGTTTGAAGGCCATGGGAAAGATCCAGGAGATGGGAAAATGGGTTCCACATGAACTGAATGAAAGACAACAGGAAAACCGAAAAATCACTTGCGAAATGCTGCTCATCAGATACAAAAAAAAGTTATTTCTCTGTCGAATTGTGTCTGGTAATGAAAAGTGGATATATTTTGAGAATCCTAAGCGTAAAAGATCATGGGTAATTCCAGGCGAACCATCGATATCGACTGCAAGGCCAAATTGCTATGGACAGAAGACAATGCTGTGTGTTTGGTGGGATCAGAAGGGTGTGATCTATTATGAGCTGCTAAAACCTGGCGAAACCGTTAATACTGAACGCTACCGACCGAGAACAAATGATCGATTTGAATCAAGTTTGGCATGAAAAACGTCCAGAATATCAAAAAAGGCAACACAAAGTGATTTTGTTTTATGATAATACACCATCACACACAGCAAAACTAGCCAAGGAAACTATTGGGGCGTTTAGTTGGGAAATACTTTCGCATGCGGCTTACTCACAAGACTTTTCTCCGTCCGATTACTACTTATTTGCATCGATGGGACACGCACTTGCTGAGCAGCGCTTCACTTCTTACAAAAATGTATTAAAATCGTTCGATGACTGGTTTGTCTCAAAAGAGCAACATTTTTTTTGGCGTGGCAGCCACAAATTGTCAAAGAGGTGATAAGAATGTATAGCTGGCGATGGGCAATACTTCAAATAAAATATTTTTTATCATTTTCATAAAATAAACGTGTATTTTCTATAAAAAAATTCCGGTTTCATATTTACATACCTGGTACTGTTTTGAGAACTTAATTAGTAAGCGCTTACAATCCACATAGCAAGGAACCATTTAAATTAGAAAAAACAAAACTAAAAGTACCAAATTAGTTCGAACACCTTATACATATTTTATTATTATAATAAATATTTCTGACCAAATCGTTAAATAATGTTATTTTTTTTATTTTTCAGTCGAGAGTGGAAAGTTTTATTCAGAAATGTGAAAGGCGGTTGTTTACTAATTTCCATAGGTGAGTTAATTGACATATGAAGTGTTAAAAATTGCATGTTCTTTTTATGTTCATTTTATTGTATATAATTTTATAATCACGTGTCACATCTTTCGGGCTTATGCCGTAGTTGGTTTGCCGATACGTGTGTCGATTAGTAAATAATATAAAAATGGATGAAGCGCACACGAAGATATTGAAGGGCTAAATGGGAGTTTGCGACAAGGGTTTTTTTTTTCAATTCCAAATTAAACTCACATTTTCTTATGTTTTCAAATTTAATTCGAAGTTTCCATTTTTTTTAAGGCTTGACAGTAATCCTTATTTCTATACTAAGGTGTAACGAAAGTATTTACCTTTTTGGCTTTGTTTTTAAATAAAGGATTATACAAGGTGCCCATAAGAAAATTTCTATTTCATTGGGCAAACTGGGCATTCACTGCGCAAAGGCAAAGATTGCGAGGGGTCCGGGGCGCATGTCAATCGATGGCCCCACCTCTAGGATTTTGTCAGTATTGAAGCGTTTCTCGGGTACATACTTTGCATTGTGTGTGTGAGAATTTTTCAAAAACAATGATTCGGCTACTGTAGAGCAGATGAAGTTCTGCAGTCATCGTGCTTTACGTAACATGAATGAGGCGCCAAGTATTCCCCTCATCAGGAAATGGGTTAAGAAGTTTGAAGAACCGGTTAAAACATGGATAAACGTAGGTCCGGACGACCAAAGTCATCACGAAGTGACGAAAATGTGAAAAAGGTAAATCGTCCATTCGTGACAATCCGGACCTTTTAGTTCGTAAGCGAGCGCATGCTTTAAATGGAAATTCGATCATCGTTGCTTAAAACTTAAAACTGTAGAAATGTTAAACATATTATTTTCGGATTAGGCTCATTTTCATCTCAAACTTCATGTAAATAAGCAGAACTGCCGTTACTGGAGTTCAACGAACTCGAGACAAACATTAAAAACCCCACATTCACCTAAAGTCGCTATAAAGGCTGCAATGTCAGCGCAAGGAATGTCAATCCAGAGCGTTATGTGGAAATGTTGGACAATTGTTGGTACCTAAACTGCAAAACTTTGCTAGTTATAATTAAAGAACATGTTTTCAGCAGGACGGAGCAACACACACACACGGTCACACACTTCCAACACGTCTTTGCCACGAGTTCGTGAAATTTTCCCATACAAATTGATCTCTAGGAAAGATGACATAAACTTGTCTCCATGTAGTTCTGGTTTGAGCCCTATGGACTTTTTGTGGGGCTATCTAAAATCGAGTTTAAACTTTACGCCAAAAACCGTGTTCTTTGGTGCAGTTAAAAGAAAATATCCGACACGAAATGGCAGCCATTCTAGAGATTATGCCCCAAACCGTTCTAAGAAATTTTGTTGTTTAAATGGGCGCCTTGAGCGTGAAGGTTTACATTTGGATGACATGATTTTTAAAGAATAATTTCCTAAAAATGTGTATTTCAATAATTTTTGATGGACGTCTCTCTTTTATTTAGATCGCTATATCAAAAAAAAAACTTTATTTTAGGACACTATGTACTTCATTTCTCGGAGGTTTAATCCGATTTCAACTTTTTGCACCAACAAATAAACGTTCCTTCTTTATTCAATTAAAGTGATTTCACTGTGAAATATTCACTCGACTGTTTTTATCAAAACCGTTAAAACAAGTAAAATAAGTTGCGAAATTAGAGCAATTTTAAGACATTATTTAAAACAAAGTTTCAAAGCGCTTGACGCCACTCGTGAAATTTGCAAAGTAGAAGGCAAAGATGCCATGGAAAAGTGTCGGCTCTGGTTCAAAGAAGTTTCGGGAGGGAGACCTGAGTCTTGAAGATAAGGGATCAGGTTGTCTACGGATTCTCGTAGCCGACGTTTTAAGGGCAGTTGTGCCTTCAGATCCTAGAATAAGCACTAGGAAACTTTCAGGAAGAAATAATTAAGGGTATACCACTTTACCGTTAATCGGCATTTGCGTAATTGAGCAGCTGTAAAAAAAAGTCCACTTTTTCACGGGTCTCATTTTTTTGCGAGAAAAAAATACAGAAGTTAAGAACAGGTCTAATTTAAAAATTGCTGAAACATTGATCTCGGAGATATATGGCCAATATGTTGTCTTGTTTAAAGACCATTACATCCAAAGTTTGGAGGATATGCTGAGATTTCCAAGATAATAATGTCATTGGCCATTGCAATTGTGAATTGAATATTGAATATCCGTCATTTAAGACCAGAACAAGCCTTTCTTCACTTAAACATGGTGTTTTTGGAGTCGCTTTAAACAAGGTGGGATTCTACACCCAAAAGCATTAGTAACAAGAACGTGGTATTTTCCTTGCTAGGCAACTACTCACTCGCGATGAGCTTTAATCTTTGTCTCCTACAACATTAGTTCTTGGCGGATCTAAATCAGTCAGTGTGTCTTCTTTAAGAGGCCAAAGTATCCATATGATAAAAAGATCGCCGCAAGTTACTTTTTTTCTCTAATATTCCAAAACTTCAGGTTTGCGGGTAGATAAAATATGGCATCGTTTTAAATTGAGGAATCAATACTTTCCTGGTATTTCGACTTTGAAGGTTGTTTTCAGGTTATTGAATGTAACATATTAATCGATTAAGGGGGTCACCTCGTGTGACGGTCGGTTTTCCAAACATTTTTTAGGATTTTTTTTTGACGACCAGCAAAAAGATTGAACTTTGAACTTTTAATGACATGTTTATTAACATTTCAATAGTGTGTAAAAAAAATTTAGGCATAAATCTCCATAAGTCATGAGTTTTGCCACTCCGAAGACATCCATCTTGAAAAAAAGGATGTTGAGTGTCTCCATGATTCCAGCTGATTGGCTTATCTGAAATCAAACAAACGGTATTTTAATCTGTAAACCTGTGGCAATAAAATTAACTAGGATTATTAGAAAATATTGAAAATTGAATAATTGACAGGCTTTTGAAAAGTAATTTTAAAATTTCATGATTTTTTCGATAACTTTGCTTCGAAAAAAATAAAACCACTCGGAATTTCCAAATGATTCTCGTTCCTACCACTATACATGTGCCGAATCTACCATTAAAATTTCAAGCAATCGGTCAAACCGTTTTTGATATATCGTGGAGACAAGTTATAAAAACAAAGTTTTGAGAAAAACGCGTTTAAAGATTGAAGTACTATGAAATCTTAACTCGCCATTAATTTGCAATGCCTGGTCCATAGAGAATTCCTTCCCCTTCCTCTTGGAAGTCTCTTAAAGCTGTTTGTTCTGCTCTTGCTTTAATTCTGCCTTTTCCCACGTCACTCCCCACTCGGAGCGAGCAATGCGGACTTCATCACGACTTTGCATGTAAGCATGCTTCGCGGCCAATTGAGCCAATATTTATATAATTCCTTGAAATCCTTCGTTGAAGATAATTACTGACAAAAATGTCGCAATCTCAACGATTTTGGAGCCAGAGTGGAGATGTTTTGGAGCGACAGTCCAAATCAACGAATTCGGAGATTTATTATTCTTTCGCGTCTCTGCTCCTAAACATCAGGTTAACAGTCTCTTGATAAGTCTTCATACACCGGTTTGATAACAGCTTGGACTTTGGTGGCTTGTCGTGATGGAATCGGCTGAGCTCACCCTTAGCTTCAGCTTGCCGCCATTTGCACCAGCTGTCTTCGCCCTTTGGACAGCTTCCAGTATCATTTTTGCTGCATTCATTTTGGTGATTTCATACCATTTTTCGTACTCTATTGGGTCAGTTTTTTTGAGCTTCTACAAAATACATGACCGTAAAAACTGCTCATAACCGTTACTATCACTATATTAAACTGCTCATAACCATTACCTTTACTATATTATCTAAAACGTTTCCGGTATATCTTCCAATCGACGGAAAGACGCCAAAAAGAGATGAGAAGCCTATTTTCCTTCAAGTGCCGTCGCCAGTTTATCCCGTGGCTTTCCGGCTTCTTCATTCATGGTTTTCTCTTGTGTAGCAGCAAATGTCAACACTGAATCAAAAACTGCAGATGCGGCTATATGAATATTTTCTAAGAACGCGTAATATGTAGAATCACTAATATCTCCACATATGTACATGAAACTTGAAAAAAGATTCACTCCTTCGTTACCAATTCCTAATAAACGCACCACAAAAACAAAACGACGATTTATTTAATACGCATTCTGAATCATAGAGCACAAGTTTATAAACTGTCGTTTCTCACACTTGCAAGACTGAATAATTTTAAAACCCAAGCCTCATAAACTTGTTTGAGTGAAAGACACATCACTTATACATTTTTACACGACACTTAGAGAGATGGCAGAAAATACATATGCAAACTCCAGAATGCAATAGGCAAAACTTGAAGTGACGGGCACCTCTATATCCATACCGTCTTTCAGTTTTTTAGCAGAAGCTGATGTAAATTCCGTATCATTTTTCGTTGTATAACCGTTTCCACTAAACCTTCGTTTCTTATGACGACCAGGATGAATATTACCGCCCTTACTTCCTTTTTTACTACTCATTGCGAAAACTAACAACTTATAAACTAATCTCTAATTTCGGCCTTATTTGTCGTAGCTGTTACGCTTTACAGTGCCAAGCCAAGACTAAATTAACCTTAAAATTTTAAAATAAGTTTGAAAAAAACATGTGACCTAAATATCTTTCTATACATGTACATTTGTATTGGACGCTCTCAGGAAACAAGCTGACACGTCACTATAGGCCAGGTGCCCTACTGCTCAACTAAGCGCTCCGAACACCTGCTCTTCTAAGAGCTGCTTTCCAACAACTTTGAATATTATAAAATCATTTTACCAGCATATTCTAAACATGTTTAGGAATCTATTTATGCAAAAAAATCGTTTTTTAACCCATCACACGGGGTGACCCCCTTAATTCTAAAATAGCTTTGCAATTGATTCCGAAACCCCATTAGCCAATGTCTTAACAGATGCTGGAAGTATATAATGTAGAAAATGGAGTCCCATAGACTTGAAGTTTTGTAAATTGTAATTGTATGAGCTTTTATTGCTTAAAGAGAGCGCTCTGAATATATGGCATATTCATATTGTTTTTGATATATTTTAATTGTATGGTAAAGGTAGTTGCATATAACATTTTTACAATAATTATCACATACCTTAATTTCAATTAAATGGCAAATGTAATAGCACCCATCACATAATTATTGGTCGTTATTCAACTAAAATATATTCATTAGTTATACTCAATAAAACAAACATGAAAATAGAAATAAATGTAAAATCTGGCATTGTATTATTGTGTTTGGGTCAAACTGAGGGTAATTGTGATGACAAAGATATTCCAACCGAATAGGCGAAGATTTTACGGGGTGAATCGGAGTTATTAGGAATCAGAATAGTGGAAAATAATCCCAGGATAGGTTCTAGACATTTAGGTGCAATTCTGGGTCAAATATCGCATCAATGTGTTTTATGCATATTACATGAGCATCACTTACCATATCATATTTAACTGTGCACAAAACATTACACGAAAGAGACGGTATTATAATATGCAATAAAATATTTTTCTTATAGTTTATTCAAAAATGCGCTGAAAATGATTTATTTTTTGAACACAGTTTTATCAACAGATGAAGCTATATTTTCCAATAGCGGCATTTTTAATACGCACATAAGACTGTGTGGTCAGAAGAAAATCTACTTTCTTTTATGCAACTACACCGATTTTCAATAAATGTGTGGTTCGAAGTTGTAGACAATTATTTATTGAAAATGTGCCATTAAATATTAGATTACAAATGCAGTATCTACAGGATGGTCATCAGGCTCATAATAATGCTAGAGTATTAAGACAATGTTTAAACGGCATGTTTCAGAATCGGTTGATAGAAAATTGCAGTCCCATTCACTGGGTCAAGCCAGGTTCCCAAACTTAAGCGCCATATACTTTTGTATATGGGCATATGCCAAAAACTTAGTTTATTGTAACGAGGCGAAAACTGTGGCAAAGTAGTCCTATTTTAACACAATTTTAAAGAGTTGTTAATATTTGGTTGCGCTGTAGAAAATTTGGTAGAAGGGGTAGAAAGGTGGGGTCGGTCTTAAACGATAGTTCAGCTCAAGCAAATTTAGTCAGGCTACACGGCAGAGGAGCGCTCGTTTTGTTTGCGCGAGTTTTACCGCAACAAGAACTCCGTCACTATTGCGCAATGCCAACCATTCGTTGATTAAGCAATGGGTTCGTAAGTTTGAGGAAACTGGTTCAACGTTAAAATAGCACGTCCCCAGCTGTCGAAGGCCAGCGAGAATCGATGAAAACATTGAGAGAGTGGGAGCGTCCGTGCGCCAACAAATAAACTTATCAACTCGAAAGCGCGCAGTTGCTTTAAATGTGACGAGATCGTCCATGCGTCGCATCCTTCACAAAGATTTACGCATGCACTCATACAAGATTCAGTTAGTATAAGAATTGAAACCGACGGACCCCGCTGGTAGACTTATTCTCCGATGAGGCTCATTTTCACCTTATGACCATGTCAATAATAAAAATTGTCGGTACTGGTGCGGAGAAAATCCTAAAAAGAAACATGAAAGGCCCCTGCATAACCCGAAGGTCACAGTTTCGGCTTCAATGTCGGTATACGGAATAATCGCCCCATTTTTTTTTTTGAAGACTACCAAGGCCGCGCAGTAACGGTGAATTTGCGACGTTATGTTGACATGCTTCAAACTTTTTTCACTTCTGCTTTTCAAGAATTTGAAGGATACACTCAGGACACTTGGTTCCAACAGGACGGAGCAACCTGTCACACTTACAAATCTCCGGTTTTATTGGGCTTGAGAGATAAATTCTAAGAATTTATCCGATGAAATAAATCCTTGGAATAATCCGAATTTATTAGTCAGCAGTGTGATGTCTGGGCGCCGAATGAGTTAACGTAGAAAAAATTGATAGAGCGAATTTCTGCTTGCTATTTTTTTATTGGAATGCATCGAAATCGGTCCACTTTTAAAGAAGATGGTGGTTACAGGTAATGAAAAATGGATTGGGACAGATCATAGTGTATTGTGGAGGATCATAATGATCTTTCAGCATGCGCAAGAGTCAGTTTACATCCTGCGAAAATTATTTGGCTAGTAAAACTAGAAGGAAATCGTTTAATAGAGTTGCTACCTTAAAATCACAAACCATTAATTCGAAGAAATACTGTGCATAATTAAGTGGATTAAAGCAAGAAATCGAAGAACAATCTGAAATAATCCATAGAAAGGGCATAACGTTCTATTTAGATAATGCTAGACCACGCGTGTCTTTGACCACCCAACACAAAATTTTACAACTTAACCGGGATGTTTTGGTCTATTCACCGTACTCTCCTGACGTTGTGTCCTCCGATAGCCATTTATTTAGATCGCTTCAAAACAGCTAGATGGTATAAACTGTACTTCTTTAGAACACTTGAAAAATCACCTGGATCAGTTGTTTATCCAGAATCCTCAGAATGAGGTAAGTGGAATTATAAGGTCGGGATTATGGAGCTGCTGGTGAAATGAGGAATAGTGGTCGAACAGAACGACATATTCTCAAAAAAAGTAAACGAACTTTTGCATTAACCCAATAATGTATTGTTCTACAGCAGGGGTCGCAAACCTTTTTAATGTGTTGAGCTACTTTAGTAATATTCAAATAGGGAGCTTCTAAACTTGTTTAATGCAATAATGGAAACACCTTTTCGACGTACAAGATTTATTTTACTATAACTATATTATACATTATATATGATGTACATACAATATACAAATCGTATAAGTTTCAAAAATAATCACAATTTTGACGCAACGGCATGTCATATATTTTTAAAAATTAAAGTCGCATGACCCATGTAAATAACAAAAAACTAACGTTTTACATCAAAATTTAAATACAAGCAAATGTAGATCAAAATAACATTTTAATGAGAAGGTTGACACTCAGACTCCTCAACATTTTTTAATTCGAATAAAACGATAAATTCGAAAAAACTTAATCGAAAAAAAAATATTGGCCGTATAGTTCGTTACAGTCATTCCAATACAATTATCCAAATGTTCATCTGTAAGTCGGTTGCGGTTGCTCTTCATCACTTTCATATTGGAAAAAGGCAATGCTAACTAAAACTGGATATTTGTCTTTACTTACTAATGTCCAGATATACTTTGTATTTATCTCCAAGGGTTTTAAGGTTAAATCATTTTGAAGCGTAATAACTTCCATTTCTGTTGTAGCCTTATCCTCGACAACAAATTGCACCACTAGTGCGATGACGTTGAAATCTTTAAAACCAGATTTAAAGCCATCCTTCAAGTTCTATATTATTTGCACGTGATATTTACTGTCGTAAGGTTTGCAACTGATTTTGAGATATCTTTTCTGAAAGAACAGTGTGTGCTTGGTGTTTTTCTAACCCAGGTCTTTTCACAGGAATATTTCCATCCAATTTATCTAAAAGGTTTGAGTAATATGGTACTGTTATTGTTTATCGATTTGAAGGCAATCACTTAACAAAATGCCTTATGCATCCCAAAAAATTGATGCCATAACCTTTTTGGTCGATTTTGACCACTTTGGCCGAACAACCGGGCTCAGTCCATTCTGCGATTTGTTGTCGCACTTTAGGATCATAGTGGTAAACCCAAGTCTTGTCCATAGTTACAAAATTACGTTTTGTAATGGTTAGAAAGTTTTACTCGAAGTCGTTTTTGATAAGAATTTAATAAATGTGGCACCCATCTTGCCTATAGCTTTCTCAAACCTAAAAATATGAAACACCCATTTAGTTGGGATATCCATGGCTTCAGCAATTTCACTCAAAGTCAATTGTCTGCCATCCAGAACGAGGATCATCATCCAGGCTTGTACGACCACGTTGAACCCACCGTGGAACCCCACGTGGGACCCGTTGCCCACTTACAAACCATTGTTTTTGAAGGAGCAGACTCCCCTAATACATTTACCATTTCACTATGAATTTCCATTGCCTTTAATCCTGAATGATGAAACTTCAAAATGTAGTAGATTATATAGTTCTTTTACTGCTCTATAGAACGTCGCTCCATGAACTTTTCAATTAGCCTAGTACAATTATATAAAATCAACGTTGACTTTATGACTATAAGTTTAATTTCATTCGAGGTAAATTAATTCAGCATAATTTGTACATCTTGTAGTTATTATAACACAATAAAATTGACATTTTTGGCCTACCAGAACACACTCAATATATTTCCATTTTTAGTGTTAAATAATAAATGCCTGTTTTGTGTAATCATTTACACTAAAACATTTATATTCTTTTTTCAAGTCATGTCAAGTCATCATATAAGGAATGCGATTTAAAAAAATACTTTCAGCTTCAGTTTAAAGCAATTGCAAGCTACCATATTGCGAACGTGGTTAAATTGATGTATATAATTCCTGATACTAAATTCTTTAATAATATAATAATGATTGTTTACAAAACTACGATATAGAAACGGGTAATATTCCTATGATCAAAACATTAATAACTTTAATTCTTCTACTTTTCGATATATTAGGGGTACCCATAATATATCGAATAATAGTTCAGAGTGTGAATGTATAAAGAGGTGCTTTATTACGCAACATTACTATACGCGACCTTGACCTTTGTGATAACTAAATTCAAACGTTATTACACTGGTATAAAATAGGACAATCAACCAACTGAAGAACATTTACGTCATTGCATGCTGTTGCATTTTCGATCGGGTGTTAATGCACTGGTTGCAACAAAGAAAATTTGTGATTTGTATGGAAACCCTGGTTTAGAAAATTTTCCAATGGTGATTTTGACTTATCTCATAGCGATCGAAGTGGACGCCCTGTACTTTGATAATGGCGCTTTAAAATCACTGATGGAAACTGATACCAAACTGAGTATGCAGGAAATAGTAAACACTCTTCAGGCTACTTGGTCAACAGTCCAAAGACATCTTCAAGAAATCGGGAAGGCTTACAGACAGGGTATATGGGTTCCACATCTATTGTCGGAGATGAATAAAGAACAAAGGCGTACAATTTGCACATCTCTCTTATGCAGACAACGAAGTGATCCGTTTTTACAAAGGATTGTTACTGGTGATGAGAAATGGGTCTTGTACAACAACGACAAGCGCACCAAACAATGGCTTTCTCTAAATCAACTAACCGTACCCACTCCTAAACCATCCTTCAGTTTAAATAAGGTGTTACTATGCGTTTGATGGGACTGTGGTGGCATAATTCATTTTGAACTATTAAAACCGGGAGAAACAGTTACAGCAGAATTGTATTGCCAACAATTGGATATATTACGTAACGAATTGTTGGTAAAACGGGCAGCTCTGGTCAACAGAAGAGGGATAATATTGCAACACGATAATACCAGGCCGCATGCAGCAAGATTAACCCAAGAAAAAAATAAGGCAGCTAAACCGGGAGATTTTGCCACATCCCCATATTCTCCAGACATAGCACCATCCGATTTTCATTTATTCCGATCCATGAAACATTGAGCCCTAAGAGCTTCACCTAGAGAGATATTTTTCTTCAAAGGAAACAGAATTTTATGAACGGAGGGTTAAAACTCTACCAGCAAGATGGCAAAAGGTCTTAGATAACGACGGAGATTACATAATCGACTGAAGATAAACTTAATTGTAAATAAATTCGTTTTTTTGTTGCCACTGAAATAATTGGTTACTTATGGGTACCCCTTATAAAAAGCCCATTCATAGTAGATATAAAGGGTTGTGCAATAAGAGTGTCAGTATTTTAAAATCGATCATTTTTATTTTATTTTGAAGAACAAATAATGGAATTGTTTCGAAAATCATGTCATTTAAATGTTCCCCTCAGCTTCGTCTGGTGGAATCAATCAATTTTCTCACTCTTTCACACATATCGCGTGGTATATTTTCAATGGTGTCCTGAATATTGCGTTAGGGTCAATAATTGTTCGGGGTTTATTTCTGTAAACTAGAGATAACCTTACCAAAAATAATACAAGGGTGTGAGCTGCATGACCTTGAGCACTTCACATTACCATTTTAGGGGATAAAGCTTCCAACAAACTTTTCTTGCAATAAATCGATTGTCTGGTAAGATGTGTGATAAGTTGCACCGTCTTGTTGAAAGAAAATATAGTTTATATCCACATCTATCTGTTCAGGCTAAAGATATTCTTGACCATCCACACTAACCCAATTTCCATCATCATCTTCAAAAAAAGCATCCTTCAGCCCAAAAACCGCACCCAACACTGACTTTCTGAGGATGAAGAGGAACCCTGAATCACTTGAAGATTTTCATGGGCCCAAATCCTTCAGTTATGTTTGTTCGCAAACCTATTAAGCCAGAGGTGCGCTTCGTCGAAAAAGTTTTTTTTCCAAAAGTGGGGGTCGCCTTTAAACTTCCAATTGCAACGCGCAGTTGAATCGTGCATCTTTCAAGGGTGAACTGACACACACTACTAGACACAGCACTCTTTGAGTGACACTTACATACCACATATGTAACGTATCACGTTTCAAAGTTATTCTTATTGGAAAATTCTTTATAATTGCTTTTCAACATCGGTTGTGTGCTTACTGTCGGTTGTGTTAAACATTCGTAACGGGAAATGAAAGTGATACAGAACAATCTGGCCTAATTCAATTTCAATTAATATTGAATAAGAACGTAATATTTATATTTTTCTTACAGGCAAGTATTCTGTTGGATTGATCGCTGGCATGGATTAACCATGGACGACATTCGGCGCTTAGAGGACAAGACGAAGGAGGAACTGGAATCGCTACGAAGGACCGGAGAAGCGAGGGGCATGAAGGCAGAGTCTGATTAAATTCTCTTAGCCAAATCCGAAACATTCACCGACATAGCTAAATTACTAAATTAACGGAAACAGTGTTAATTCTCTACCAAAAAAGTTTACAACTCGTACATTTTCAATAGCGTTTAGGGTGCCTGTAGCCAGATGGCCAGGCCGGTGAAAGTATTCTATGTGTATAAAAAATAAAAGTAAATGAAACTTGCTGGAAATTTTCCAGTTAGTATCTATGGGCCAAACGAACTAATATAAATAGTAAAATTAATAAGCAGGATTCCAATCAGTATTTTTAGCTTTCAAAACAGAAAAATGCAAGATCATTTGAACTTATCATCTGTAACTTATAACATTGTTGATCCAGTGTTAGAAAGATAAAATATGTTTCATGCTGATAAGTTATTTTGTTAATAGTATCTGTGGTTAAAAACGTTTTTACAAAATTGTATTATATATTTATTGTCCAAAAAATAATCGTTTATAATGCACAACAAAGGGTATATACAAAGATATATCTTTGCATGGTTAATGTTTGCAAAACATATTAGGAATGTTTACTTTAACATTAAATATTGGGTTGTTCTCTTGTCTAAAGTTGTATGTGTAAATCATACAGAAAAAACAATTTAGGCTAATAAGGCCGCGGATCTCGTCTGCAAATTTAATGTATCACCTGGTTCGTATTTATTTAAATTTCAAGTTAAAATACAGACTTTTTAAATTATCAAATTATTTGGCGTAAATAAATGGGAATAAAGAACCTGTAATGTTTACAGTTAAATCTAAAGCTAAATATTTATTATCTTATTTCCTACTGTTCATATAAAATTTATATGAGAAAATAACAATTTTCTCTTAAGGAAAAATGTATTTGATTTTTTTTACCTTATGTTAAGAACAATATTTCTCTTTATTGTTTAGAATGTTTTCTAACCAATCTTTCGATAAGATAACAACCAAAATAGGAATTCCAGCAAGTTTTGTCCAAAAAAATATATATGGAGAAGAATTACATGCATTTATTTTAGGTTATCAAATTCAATCGATACAATAAGATGTAAATTTTAATCCTTTTATTGAGTTACCAGTGAACATTGTCATTTTTGTAGGACACGAGCTTCAGTTTGAAATTGTGTAACTTTGTCCAGGACAAAGAAAAATAATGAAAAATCAGCTCTTTGTTGCCGTTTGGACACTATTTTTTTTTTTAACTATTATTGTGTAAAAAGTATACTTTTTTTATATTTTACTTAATAAATTGTTTGGTTTTTTACGGGATTGTTTTATTTATGGGTTGATAGGGGGGTCAAGATTTTCATTATTTTTCTTCAATGATTTTTAATCCCGTTCCTGTATTTATTGGTTTTTATTTTGGCAGTAAAAGATAGTCGTTATGACAAAAGAAGAAATACGTTATGTTTAAGAAATTAGGTCATATTGAACATATTTCCTCAAAATCAATCGTTTATTTACGACTGTATAGGTTAGAGTTACTAGAGCAATTTAGCAAGTGGGATATTCCTGGAAAGTTATAACTTATAATTTTTTTTAAAGAACTCTATAATTGTGCCATGTTTGCACAATCTTGAGATTCCTATTTATTTAGCTCTGTCCTATATAGTTTCATGATTTGAAATATAATGTTTTATAACAAATTACCGATTATTTTTAAACATGAGATCTAGGTGGAGTATTTTTAACACGAAGAACGTCTTAACATAAATAAATCAGATATGGTTTGGTTGTCAATTCGCATTCTTAAGAAAATGAAATATTTAAATCAACTAAACAGTGAGAAGAATTAGTCGTAAAACATTAAATATCAAAGTACGATTATGAACGAAAGCACCCTTGAAAATTGTTCACTTGACTTTCCTCTCAAAAAAATCTCTTATAGATGTAGGTATTCCATCTAAATGTGTATTATTACTACATAGTCATAGGAACATTCGTCAATTTTAACATTTCTGGTTGGGAACATTGAGATTAAATTAAAAAAAAGTAATTGTTGAAACTGTTTAAACATTTTCCTGTTATATTTCCTTTATGTGAATATTTCAAAGCGCAAAATACGTACAGTATTAGAATAACAAACCTGTAACATAAAATGGTTTACTTAGTTTGAAAATACAGTATAATAGGTTCAACAGATTTTGTTTTATAAAACATATTAAGTGATTTAATAGATCTGTATCCGTATAAAATTGCTTATGTTATGTAACAATTATTTTTTAAATACGGATTATTGCGTACGATTGAAAGTATTGTCAGAATTGCGTGCTAAAACAATACATTTTGAGTTAACAGAATGGGAAATTTTAGCTAGGTTGTATGTAATAATATGTATAAAATGAACCTGTAAACTAAACTGTTAATATAGTAGAATAGTAAAACGTTGAATCTTGTTTTATATTTGTACCTTGAATAATTGAGCTAGAACAATTAAATTAATAATAGCATGGATGGAACTGGTAAGAATATTTTTCAAATACGAGTATTTATCTACGAGTTATAAAGCTGTGTTCACATCAATAAAAGTGTGCGTTGTGCGGTGCGGTATGAGGTGTGCGTGCGTGGCAGTGTAGACCCTCTGACACACAAGATCATGGACATGTTGAAATAAAATGAATGTTTTTAGTTTCAAAAAGATATCTACGTGACGTGGCTACATCGAAATGTTTTATTTTGTAATGTATTATTTATTTAGTGACTGATTGTAGTCAAAGCATGCCCCAGCATATTATTATGTTGAAGAAGTGTGAAAAACAAAAATGAAAAAAATCACAGGAAAAGGCGTTATTATCGGCGAAATCATTACGGTGCAGACATATATGCGTCTGTTTCTCTCACTTCTACTTTGAGTCTTATGCGCATGTCCGAGAATTGAGTATGCTTATAGAGTGCGTCAGTTTACATATTTTTATGTTTTTGTGTCACGTTTATTTACCACGACATTTACGCACAACGGGTAGAATAGTAGAAAAAGACAGATGCAGACGTTTGCTGTCTCACTTACTCCGTGACACCTCCACTTACAGATATTATCAATATAGTAGTATTATATATATGAGTAATCTAATCAAACATAACCTAACTTGCTGGGCCCCCCGCCATTGCACACAAAGACGGAGCGGGGCATACAGAGCGCACACAAATATTTATCGACTGTGTGTGGACATTTTGCGTCGTAAATATTTTCGCCGCACAGTAAATTCAACACACGCAAAATTTTATTGGTTTAGACCTAGTTGAAAATATGACACAGGGTCCCTTATACTGCAGTTCTGAATGACTGTTAATAAAATGTTGCCATTGAGATAATCAAATTACTTACGTATTACGTACTTTACTTGCGTAATCAAGTATATTCAATATATTCTATTTCTGTTTCTCGACATACAGTGACCGATCGGAATACGAATTATTTTGTTTTGTGACTTCCTATTAGTCGCGAAGTTTTTGACCTCTCAGCGTTAATTGATTCCTTTAATCATTTTACGGTTGTCGTCATGGTTCGAAGGTTGTGTCGCGCCTGCAATAAAACTATTGGCAAGACAACGTACAGAATTGGTTGTTAGGGTTGTTCCGGTGGTTGGTTACATTCAAGTTGTGCCCAACTAACAGCGGCAGATTTCGAAGACTGCTTACAAAATAAGAAGATGTGGTATTACGTTGCCTACAGAGAGAAGTCCACGCAGTTCCTTCCTGTTTCAAAAGCCCTATAAATTCTCTCACGAACCGGCCTAGCTTCACTCCTGACGGGGTAAATACTTCTGGTCTTGAATTTGGTGAAAGCACATTTTCTTCTATCCTGTCTAAAGCCGAACTTATTATTAAATACGTTGTCGAGCTAATCTCTGAATTGTACAGTTCGATTCAGCAACAGAATAATACAATCCAGACCCTTCTGAGGGAGTTAACTGATTTAAGAACAACTGATAACATAATTGATATTCTTGAGAATCAAATCGAACTGTTAAATAACAATTTAGCTATTTTAAAGTCTAAAAATGATTCTCGTCAGTCCCTGATTCCAAGCTCCGAAGAATTGTTAAATGAACTATACGACCGCGAAAGACACAAGTCAAACTTTATCGTTTTTGGCATAGATGACTCAAACATTCAAGCTATATCTGAGAGCGATAAATCACTTGTGGAAAGCATCATTCTAACCACGTGCGATTTGTGATTGATTCCAGCAAAATCCAAATACACCGCCTTGGTAAATTTTCAGATGGGAAAAAGCTAAAGGTAATGTGTAATTCTGCCGATGTTGCCACGTTTGTTCTTAAGAATATTAGAAACCTAGCCAGTGGTGTCATGTTTCGGGGCATATCAGTTCAGTCTGATAAAACTAACGCTCAAATTCGTCAGCACAAATTAGCTAAATACGAACTGGTTCGTCGTTTAAAGACTGGCGAGAGTAATATTAAAATTGGTTATCGTAATGGTCAACCACTTATTGCACCTCGTGAGCCATCGAAATAGACAACATGCGTAACCCAGCATCAATTCATAGCATTTATTTATCAAAACATGCCTGGCGTAAGAATAAAAACTGCGGATCTTTACCAGTCCGTCCTATCCAACAATTATCACATTATTGCTCAGTTTTTGTTGCTGAGCTATTTAAGTACATGGTCTTCACAAAGGATCGGGATCTGGATGCCCTCGGAGTCGGAAGAGGCGGCGGAGTTCTCCTTGCCGTTTATTCATCTTTTCAACCATCGAAGCTCAACCTATCTATCTTGGAGTAGTTGTTCCCAAGTATCGACATTGTTGGTTGCAAAATACTCATAAGTCAGACCATAATCTTTATTTTTTCTGTTTATATTCCTCCAAAATCAAATATTCACCAATAGAAACTCATTTTGATACCTTCGAATCTCTTTATTATATCATGAATTATAAAATTCTAATCTTAGGTCATTTTAATTTACATTATCAAAGCCCTGTTAACTATCAATTATCTAATCAATTTCTACGAGCACTGCACGACTTTCAGGCATTTTTTTGATATTCACCAATACAACCACATATTTAATATACAAAACAATATACTCGACTTAGTAATTGCAATAGCGGGAACGTTTCTGTGCGTTTTTACTCAGTATATCTCAGCTTTTGAGAGAGTGCTGGAGCCTTCACCTACTTTCTACTACGGTGTTTTGGAAAGAATTTTTGTAATAATCCTAGAATTTTTTTGTTGGCTCTGCTGCTAAGGCAATTAAACAGCTGATTTATTTTATGAAATTATATTTAAATATGAAATGCACCACCAAATGGGCAGGACAAACACACCCTACACCACTAAACACCCATGCCTCCAGCAGGATTCGAACCCGGGACCATTGGATTGCTAGGCGAGCTATTAACCCACCCGACCACCGCGGTCGGCTTAGAATTAATTTTTAATTTTTATTTAAATATTTTTGTACCATTGTTAGGTTAAGTTCAAATTATTTTTGTTATATCTATTTGTGTTTTGAATTGTCTTTTAATTGGGCAGTAGCCTGTTAGACAATAAAGCATCATTCAATAAAACAAATGAGTGCGTGAAAATGTTGAAAATTGTTTATTTTTTCAAATAAATTCATACGTAAAGGCGAGCCACATCCCGTCGAAATTCCGTTCTAGATAACTGAAGTTAAGCGACGTCTATCGTGGTCGATATTTGGATGAACCTTAATACAGGCAATCGAAAAAACCTTCCGCGGTAAAAAACGGGATATTACTTATAAAATATATTGATCATTATTTAATATTTTATTGATTTATAATTAATTATAAATCTATAAAAAATTTTGATTTTAAAAAAATAAAATGTAAAAAAGGTAAAAGGGGTATTGGATTTAAAAAAAAAGTTGCGGGAATATAAAAAAAAAATATTGAAAAGGGTTATAATTGTTCTAATATCTGTAATTAATTGAGAAACTTTAACATCCTTAAATCCACAGGTTCGTGCGTATTTTTGCAGTGGTTGCGCTAGGTAGGTAGATAATGCAGCGAACAGAGGAGAATGAAGACGAACAAATTTTGAATATATTGATTAAAATATGGTAACCCTAATAAGAGTCCTTGGTCCTCAAAATTGTAAGGTTACGCTTAAGTGTTATTTATGCAACCTATAGTAAAACCTGGAGAAAACAGACTCGTTTTAGGGAAACGACAAAGGCAACAGAATAAGGATTTACTGATTGACCTTGAAACAATAAAATCTTTTATCACGAGCTCTTACCAGTATTCTACAAAAATATAAAAGTGTTAATACCGATCCAAGAGATGATTTGGGAAAATTCTTTAAAATAAGTTTTCCACACACACTAAAACGCATTGAAAAATGGCAAGTTAATTGAAATTAGTGTAGTAAAAAAAAATATTTATTTGTATTTCTAAATTTTACTATAGGTAGGATAGGCAATATCCAATCAACCCGAAAAACGAGGAAAGGGAAATGAAACGAAAAGTGGGGAGTGGAGGTCCACAAAAGAAGTATCAGGAAAGTTCGGGGAAGAACAGGGAAGCAGAGAATTCCGTGTCAACCAGAGACAAGTCTAGAGCCCGTAACCCTTGTGTAATCATCCATTCTAAATAGCTGAAATCCTATATATCATATTTATCGTTTTTTAAACCTGTTAAAAGTTCGTTAGTGTATTAGTGCCCTCTATATAACAAAAGTAGATATTAGTATTATCTGAATATTATTAGACGTTTACCACCTTTTGACAAAATCTTCACAAAAATACACAATTGAATTGCGAACTGTCAGCGATTGAACCAGGTACGCTAGCTTGCTGTCATTGTAAATATCTTAATAGAATCTTTACTACGTTTTACACAATGTTTTGGGTATGGGTGCGTTCGAAAAAGCTTTCCGCTTGATTGGTGCCGTGTTTTGTTAGTTAACAATCGACCGAAGACGTATTGAAATGAACTCTTCTCAAGGTTGTATAGACTTATTTAAACGCGATTTTGCCGAGTCTCTTAGACATTTAATGTTAGTAGATGAAACGCATGGATTTACCATACACTACAGAGATGAAACATCTGTTCAAGCTGTGGGTGGGAGCAGGTAAAAGTGCGTCTACGTAAGCGAAAATGGTCCCATATGCAGCAAAAAGTCATACCTATCGTTTTCGGAGATCCTTATGGGATGGTGCTCGTACACTACCTGGCAAAAGGCACTTCCATCACTGGTGAGTATTATGCTTCACTATTGGACTAATAGAAGAGAGTTATTCATGATAAATGTTTACATTTGGCCAAAAAAAAGCACTCTCACCAGCACCAACACAGATTGAAGAGAGTTATTCATGCTAAATGTTTACATTTGGCCAAAAAGAAAGCACTCTTTTACCAGCCTGCATACAAGTCTTGGGTTATTGCTGCAAAGCTCTATGACCTACACATCGAAGTAGTTCCACCAGCATGGCATGGAATATTTCAACTATAATTGCGAATCAATTCTTCTATTGGAACCTTTGGTGTGATGCACTAAACTTGAAGAGATTTACCACTAAGATTAAGAGAAGATTAAATCATCTCCTGATGATGCTAACATGGTTAGCGAAACGTGCGTCGAGCAGTTCAAAAAAGTGTTTTGGGGTTTAGTGGTAAATCTCTTCAAGTTTAGTATAATTGCGAATTGTATAAATAAAACAGTTGTCTAATTTTCACTTATATTTTTCTCTAAAACAACGCGTTTCTCTACATTGTAGCTTCTTCGGATGGTTGACAAAGAATAAAATTGTATTGTGACAAGTAGTAGGTATTATAATAATCAAGTAATTTTACATGTTTTTTTTTCTGGGAATTTCCAGAACCCTTATTGAGGCTGTTTTGTCGATATATTTAAGCGAAATATTAGCAGCGAATGGTTGAAGTCTATTTGGTCATTAAGGACATCTGTGTATTTATGACGGTTTATTTCCAAACATTCTAATAACAAACTGAATTTCCTAGAATGTTAGAAATGCGTTATGTTTTGGAGAAAAAATATAAGTGAAAATTAGACAACTTTATTTTATTTATACAATTTAGTATGAATTTCCTTCAAGAAAATGCCGCAACCATCCTCAGAGTGCGAAGATGCGCAAAATTTTATTATTGATGATGGACATTACGATACAACATCAGAATCCGCGTTAATTCATGATGTTAATGAAACATCGGAATCCATCTCGTGTAATGCAGATAATGATATATCAACATTTACTATCACCATCAAAGATTGTGAGGTGTTAACATCAAAATCTATCAAAGATTAAATAATAATTATTTCTTGTTTTTAATTATTAATCTTTACTTTTTAAATTATTAATATACTAATTAATGTAAACCTAATATGAATATAATTGTCATTCTAACCTTTCAACAAATTCTACTTTATTTCCACCATATATATAATACTACTATATTGCTAATATCTGTAAGTGGAGGTGTCACGGAGTAAGTAAGACAGCAAACGTCTGCTTCAATGTCTTTTTCTACTACTCGACCCGTTGTGCGCAAATGTCGCGATAAATAAATGTGACACAAAAACATAAAAATATTCAAACTGACGCATAAGGATACTCAATTCTAGGACATTCGCATAAGACTCAAAGTAGTAGTGAGAGAAACAGACGCATATATGTCTGGACCGTAATGATTTCGCCGATTTCCAGACCTTGCTAGCAATATAACAAAGTAAACAAGTCCAAGGTTGCTGCATCAGCAGAACCCTACAATAACGCAATTTCCCATGGTGATCTATCCCCACATGGCACAGATGCCAAGTCAGCACGCCTGAACATATAAGAACCAGGACCACCGTCCCGCCATCATCAGTACTATATTATTACTATATCAATTCTAACTTTTAAATCACTATAGTATTTTGATCATATTTTCAAATATTTCTATTTTTCAAGATTCTACTGCATAACAGTAACCTTTTATAATATTGTATTTTAATTTGAAACTAAAAAGTAACAAAGTGTAAACATCCAAATAAATATTTTTTAAAAAGTAAAGTTAAGTGAAAATCATTTAACAAAATTGGCGCAGTCGGTAGGATCAGCTGGAACGTCGATAGAACAAGAGAACTCTAACTACAACGGTGGATTATAATCCTTCATCCAAGCTAACCGAAGAGAATGAAAAAAAAAAAACAAGAGAACCATAAGTCTACGGCATTCTCACTCATCATCAAACTAAGGAAGGTACACCTGGTGATGGTTTTTGGAAAACTGCTGTAAGTACAGCAATTAATCAGCTCGCTTTTTATATTTTTCCTTTTTGCTTATTTGTGATATTGCTATATTGGAATAAGTGATCAGAAAATATTTCATTTTTCATAAATACATAACTATTATTAGTTTAATAACTATTATAAGTCAATCTATATAATGGTGCTGAACACCTTATTAACCGAACTAGAACCAAAATTAGGCTATATAATTTGTGCAAGCAACCCATCGCATTTATTTCAAACGAAAAAACGCATCAGACGCGAACTGCAATTGTCTTATTTTGAGAATCAAAAATTTAATCAACAAAACCAACAAAATATATACCGATCAACACCATTAACACAGCGCCAAAACCAGAAATTAAAAAAACAAATTTACAAAACCCTAAGTGCCTAAGTTTGCGGACGTTAGGTCATTTTGCCATCAATCGTTTATTCAGAAATAATCAAGGACTTCCAAATTCGAACTTCCAATGAACGATACCTAATTTTCCAAGTAGACCACAATTTCAAAATCAAAGTCCACAATTTCAACAAAGACCCAATATTTAAAACACCCAACCACAAAATTTAAATTTTCAACAACGCCCTTCAGTAATACAAAGAAATCCTAATATCAATAAAAATTTCCATACAAATAATCAAAGAGTTCACCTTATTAATCAAGATGCTAATCATAGTACACACAACCAATTTGACGATTACAACAGGATTATTACTCGCAACCGGAATTCTATCAAGAAGAATTTTATTAACAGAACGAAGCATATACAAATAATTTCCAGCAGCAATTTCCCCAAGAATTTGAATTACAACCCGAATACTACGATGAAGCCGATAATACTCAAAATTTTCCTATAGCTTCAGATCAAAACCACCCTCCGACAAAATCTTCAGTCAACAAACATCCCTCGAACGTATACAAATACTCAATTCAACCAATACGAAACGAACCCTCAACTTGTCAGAACAGAAATTTTTGTAAATCCCACGTTTACCATAGACTCGAGCAATCATTATTACATTAAAGATTCCACCAACACTTTTAAAATTTTAATACACTCCGGAGCTGGAATTTCAATTTTCAAAGAAAATACAGATCAAAAATACAATCAAAAATTACAAAAATCGTATTCCAGAAAACTTAACTAGTCATGGCATAACCGACGAAAAATTGTTAATCACACAATCAACCCTTGTACCTTTTACAGACAGAGATCCACATAAAGTTTTTATCTACAATCTAGGCATAGATTTTGACGGACTTCTAAGACTAGACTTTTTTGAACACTATCAATGCACGATCGATTTGCAAAATAGACAATTAATAACTAATTCTAAAACAATACCTCTGTTTAAAGCCGGAGATACCGAAAATACCAACCTGAATAAAATTGAAATAAATGGTAGGACTGAACAAATATTTAAATTAAAATGCAATCTTAACAACACAAATGCAATCTTAAGTCAACAAGAAAAAGAAAAAGTTCATATCCCAAACGCCCTAATACACATGTCTCTCGTTAACATTAACGACAAAGGAGAATTTTTAACATCAATAGTAAACGTAAATGCAATTCCAAAATCAATTGAATTTTCTGACATTCAAATAGAACCCTTCGAAACGACAAATTTTAATTCAAACAATTTTCCAAAAAAAACTTCGCACAGACCATTTTAATGAAGAAGAAACGGAATTTATAACAAGTTTATGTTTAAATTTTCAAGATATTTTCTACATGGAAAGTGACGAAAGAAATTGAACAATTTTACAAAAGAAATTGAACACTTAACAGATACTAACAACGCGAAACCAGCCTTTTCAAAATCATATCGCTATCCACACGTACATAAGGAAGTTAAAAATCAAATTAATGACATGCTAAAACAAGGAATAATACGTCCTTCTATTTCACCATGGTCATTCCCAGTTTGGGTCATTCCTAAAAAACTCGATTCATCTGGAAAACAAAAATGGCGTATTGTCATTGATTACAGAAAATTAAACGAAGTTACCATTGATGACAAATATCCCTTACCCAACATTTCAGATATACTTGACCAACTAGGCAAATGCCAATATTTTTCAACTCTAGATCTCGCTTCGGGATTCCATCAAATTGAAATTAACCCTTCGGACATTCCCAAAACAGGTTTTTCAGTAGAAAACGGACATTATAAGTTCGTTCGAATGTCCTTCGGTCTTAAAAATGCTCCTTCAACATTCCAACGTGTCATGGATAATATTTTATTAGGGATTCAAAATGAACTATATGGACGATATGGAAAATGTCTATATGGACGATATAATTATTTATTCTCCTACAATTCACGAACATTTATCCCGTTTAGAAGAAGTTTTCAAAAGACTAAGAAATGCCAACCTCAAGATTCAACCCGATAAATGTGAATTTCTGAAAAAAGAAGTCGCATATCTAGGACACTTAATAACTACAGATGGCGTAAACCCAAATTCAATCAAAGTCGAATGCATACAAAATTTTCCAGAACCAGGAACGCCTAAAGAAATAAAATTTTTCCTAGGACTAGTAGGCTACTATCGTCATTTTACACCAAATTTTGCAAAAATCTCTAAACCACTAACCAAATTACTTCAAAAATATATAAAATTTAATTTTGACCAAGATTGTAAACAATCATTCGATGATTAAAAATGCTTTAATGACAGATCTGATCCTCACATACCCAAATTTCGAACAACCCTTTGTGTTAATAACTGATGCCAGTGCATTTGAAATCGGAGCAGTCTTATCACAAGGCCCCATTGGAAAAAACTTAACAATAGCTTTTGCAAGCCAAACTCTTTGTCATGCTGAAACCAAGTATTCTACAATCGAACATGAACTACTTGCGATAGTTCGGGCAGTTAAACATTTCAGGCCTTACTTATTTGGCCAAAAATTCACACTTGTAACTGATCATCGCCCACTTACTTGGCTATTTTCGATAAAGACCCTGGAAGCAGATTAGCGTGATGGCGATTAAAGTTTGAACAATATGACTACAAAATTATTCATAAATCCGAAAAGACAAACAAAAATGCAGACGCATTATCTCGAATCAAGTTAAACCATTTTAAAGAATGCTCAACCTTTCAAATCGAACTAAATTTTCAGCCAGCGAGACATCTGATCATGAAGACAACCCTAATGAAATTGACAACGAAAATACTGTTAATGAAATTTCGGAAGAATACGACAAATTTATCGAACTTTATGACAATCGATCTTTAATTGATTATTCAAAAATTGAAATCTCTAATAACCAATTACTAGATAAATCACATAAAAATATAATTACATTCTTTTGGCAAAATAAATTAGAAGGATTTCACCATAACATAATTGACCACATAGTCGACGAAAATACCAATTTAAAACCAAATGAACTAAATATTCACGATAGTAAATCTGTAAAAAATCGTAGATACTTTATAATCCCACTTCCTTTTGATCCAACTTCAGTCGCACTTCTTTCATTCTACACCCTGTATAAATACCAAAACAAATTCAAATCAGAGGAAATCTATCATGTCGAAAATCAAATAGAGATCCCAGTTTTAGAGATATTACATCTTCGCGGACAAAGATATACGATTAACAATATGTCAAAACATCGATAAAACCCCGAAACAGGATGAAATACCTATCCTTCTTGATCAATATCACAATGAGAAGACGAACCTTCATAGAGGAATCAACGAAACTATACGTCGTGTTAAAGAAAAATATTACTGGAAAGACTTAACGAAAGACGTTGAAAATTTTATTAAAAAATATGAAGCATGTCAAAAGGTTAAAATTAATCGGAAAAATTTAAATTGAACCCTAGTCATCACGGAAACTCCAAAAATTCCTTTTGAACGAATTAACATTGATATTTTCGAATTTCCAACCCGAAATTATGCTCTAACCATAAGAGACGAAATTACTAAATTTACTCAAGCCTAGCCAATTGAAGACAAGACCGCAAACACAATCGTTAATACACTATTGATATTTTTTCAACATTATGGAACGCCATTAAGAATTCACTACTACCAAGGACGCGAATTCGACAACACCCTTATTAAAGATTTTTGTGAACTTTATGAAATCAAACTGACGTTCTTTAATGTAAGCCACCCTCAATCAAATGGATCATTAGAAAGATTCCACGCGACTTTAGTTAAAATGATAAGAGTTCATACACAAGAACATCCTGATGAACATCCTTTCAATATCCTTCCCTACACGGTCATTTGTTACAATAATGTGCAAAGCAAGACACATGGATTCACACCCTTCGAACTAATCTTTGGACACACTTCAACGAGACCCCCTGAAACCTCATATAATAAAACGAATTTAATTTCCAAATATATTAGGGACTTGTTTAATCGAATGCATCATTACTACAAAACAGCTCGTGAAAATACCCAGCTGAAAAAGGAAAAAGCCAAATTTCATTTTAAGAAAAACATATCCGAAAACCTTTACGAGTTTAACATTGGAGATAAAGTATACGTCAAAGAATCACAAATAAAAGATAAAGCTCAAAATAAATTTAATGACCCTTTTGAAATTAAAGAATTTTTTCAAAATTCAGCAGTATTATTAAATCCTGAAACACAACAAACAAAAGTAAACTTCGACAGACTCAAGCCATTACGAATAATTTGTTTGCAGACTATTCGGAGTCCTCTTCATTGTTGAACCCTAATACCTAATTACACCCATCAACAATACCGTAGAATCGATCGATCAAACTCTCAAATGACAAATGGACATTACTTGTCTACAAAGACTTACAACTTATTCAAGAGACTATAATTAAAAATGATAAGATATTAGAAAACCTAATAGATAATATAGAGGAAGACACACCTCGAATGATGGTTTTTAAATCAGAAGTACAAACTCATATTAACCTATTGTCTCACATTTCTAAATCAATTAATTTAAAATACACTGAAATAACTAGTGATACTAAGAAATATATCTCTAGTTATAAAGTTATTCATGATGAATATTAAATTGAGAATTTGTGAATTTGAAGAACCAAATCACTGTAACAACATAGGTTATTAAAAACTTTAATTCTACACTTCGAAAATTACAAGTTGACGAAGAAAGGTTCAATAACGATATTAAGGAAAATCGCGGATCTATAATGAATATTTCAGATCAATTAAATTATTATCCAGCCCAAATTGCAATTCTTAACATATGTTAATTATTGATGGAAAGCTACACTTTCATTGAAAATACAACCAATGATATTAATTCTATAACTTTCGCTCGATTACAAATATTACGTAGTCCGATTATAACCGCTCGTGATGTAATGGATTCACCAAGACACATTTCACAATCTCTCAAACGAAATAATCTTCCGTTACAAATTTCCATAGCATTAATTCCTTATTATCTTGATAGAATTGAATTGAAAACATTTCAAACAGATACTAAAGTTATATTTGTATTAAATATTGTTTCGAATTGAACCTGAAGAATACACACTTTTTTGACTTTATCCAATTCCAATATTAGACAATCGAACAAATTTACATCATATTCTAACAGTAACCACAAAATTGATTGCGAGAAGTGATGATTGATTGTTGTATACGATTATTGAAAGTCCAGACAAATGCAAACCATCCGGCAGGAGAACAAGAATTTGCCCAAATACATTTCAATATCCAACTGACAGCAATATACGAAACCCAATTGTTAAAACACCAAGAACGTCTTGCACGCACTTGTCAAAATTCAATCGTAGTATCTGACATATTACCAATAACCCAATAACAATAATATATGGAAACAGAGACATTGTAACGAAAAGGCTAGAAACCAATATTGTATTGAAATTGCAACCAGAATGTAATGCCTTTGTCGGAAGTACAATAATACAGGGACAAAGGGATATTGATATTTATGAAAACGTTACGTACAATATAAATCCAATTTAAGTTCCATATGATTGCTGTAAACATCTGTCAGAGAAAATCGCAATCGCTGAATTAAAACCATCAAAAATAAATACGAGTGACTTCGAAGACTTGAATATTGCAAATCACAAACTAAATAAATATTCAAACCAATTGGATGATTTAATAAATCAACCATTTGTAAAGAAACATCAAAGCTGGTTCACCATCCTTACAATCACTGTTATCGTTGCTCTTGTAATATTCTGTTTTATGCGAATGTAGAGCATGAAGAAGATCACCAATAGGAATTGCTATCACTCATGACGACTACGCGCCATCACCTCAAGAAGAAGGTTTGCTACATATATGGCAAAATGAAAGAAAATTCTTCCACGAAGAAGACCAAGCAATCATCTCGAAGAACCAGATGAAGGTAATATCGAAATTAATACCAATATATCATAAAAGAATCATTCCTGAAAGTTGTCCCCATGTGCCAACTTTTATCTAAAAAGGGGAGCTGTTATATATCAACTCAACCCTTGTATATTATATTTTACAAAGTTAAAATCATACAATGTATCATAAACGTAATGTCAGCAGTTCAACCCACATATCCTCAGTGCCATAAACAAGCCAAGGTTAAAGTCACGTCAGCAGAATCGTTTTTCTACGTCGTTTCCCATGGTTCCAGTAAACAAATCCAAGGTTGCAGCATCAGCAGAACCTTACAACAACGTAGTTTCTCATGACGATCTGTCCCCACATGGCCCAGATGCCAGACGCCTGAACATATAAGAACCAGGATCATCGTCCAGCCATCATCAGTATTATATCATTATTAACTTTTAAATCGCTATAGTATTTAGACCATATTTTAAAGTATTTCTATTTTTCAAGATTCTACTGTATAACAGTAATCTTTTATAATAAGGTATTCTAATTTGAAACTAAAAAGTAAGAAAGTGTAAACTCCCAAATAAATATTTTTTAAAAAGTAAAGTTAAGTGAAAATCATTTAACAAAATTATCGCAGTCGACAGGATCAGCTGAAACGTTGATAGAACAAGAGAACTCTAACTACAATGGTGGATTCCAATCTTTCGTCCAAGCTAACCGAAGAGAAGCGAAAGAAGAAAAACAAGACAACCATAAATCTACGGCGTCCGTCCTAACATGGTAGTCAAGGTTGATAGAGAACAAGACAAAGATGGTTTTTGGAAAACTCCTGTAAGTATAGTAATTAATCATCTCGCTTTTTATATTTTCACGTTTTGTTTATTTGTGATATTGCTATATTGGCTATATTACCCATATATATATATATATATATATATATATATATATATATATATATATATATATATATATATATATATATATATATATATATATATATATATATATGTATGTATATATATATATATACAAAGAACAGACGAGTATGTGACATCATTGCAAAGGTGAAGGAATTGAAATGGAGATGGGCAGGGCACATTGCGAGGCGAAGTGACGACAGATGGACCAAAGCAATCCTGGGATGGATACCGCTTGATGATAAGCGTCCACGAAGAAGACCTAAAACACGATGGATCGATGACATCATCAAGTATTTTGGACCCGAATGGCAGAGGAAAGCTCAGGATCGCGCGAGTTGGAAGCATTTTGGGGAGGCCTTCATCCTGCAGTGGATCGACAATGGCTGAATGATTATGATGATGATGATGATGGTGGTGGTGGTGGTGATGATGATGATGATGATGATGTATAAGCGTGTCTAAGTTGTAAATATTATGTTTTCAATTTAATTAACAAAAAAAAAATATTTATTAATGAATTCACTGTTTGTTTACAGTTTTAATTGTTATATTTTTGAAGTAAAATATTAATACAAGCATTTTAATAAAAAAATATAATGTAATCAGTAAAAAAAGGAGCAAAAAAACGTTGTTGTTATGGGATATGTAGCAGCTATATGTGTAGTAAATCATTTTCGGAGCATTTATATTACTTTATTAGTTTTCCATAGCCTTGTTTTGAATATCGACGAAAACTTATTAAATCAACGAAACAAAAACATGAAAAAATTATCCAAAGTGTGCTAAATATGATTTGTGAGTTAAAAAATGTGGACGAAGTCATGGACGATTCCAATTGATTGATGATATTAACAAAGATACGTACATTTGCTCACTTTATTTCAAAGAAGAAAGTGGTCTAACAAAAGAACATCCTGACCCTATCAGTTGGGTAAAAAAATCATGTAATCAGCTAATTTTAATCCATTTAATTGTTAATCTAATAGCTCATATAACCTCAAATGATGAATGTAAAGATAAAAGTAGCAAGTGCCTGTTTGGCTGAAAAATATAAACAAACTCATGGAGCAAGTTAATTATTTTAAGTGCTGCAAATTGCTCCTACGTAAGGTATAAAAGTATTAAAAGAAATGAAAATTAAAATTTGCTAAAAATAAATGTAATGTTATAAATATAAAGTTAAAAATATAGATATGTTATAAATATAATAAATATAATGTTGTACATATAATAAATATACAACTAATATGAATATAATTGTCATCCTAACCTTTCAGCAAGTTCTGCTTTATTTCCATGTTGGGGACGGCCATGGCATTTTAACCATCGTTGTAATCGGATACAATTATGTGCTTCTATTGTGGGTGGATCCCACAATAAAGCACCATCAATCAATTTTTTTGATTCTTGTTATCCAGCCATATTTATAAAAAGTGCCCGAAACTTTCATATTAACGCCTCGTTAACATGGCGGACGCGCTTGCGCACAACTAGCTCTGAAAATAGCTCTTGAATACAATTATGTGCTTCTGTTGTTGGATGCACTAATAAGGCACCATCCATTAATGTTTCATTTAATTGCACTGGTAATAAGGGATGATCGTTGTTATCCAGCCATATTTATAAAAAATGCCCGAAACTTTCATATTACTGCCTTTTTAACATGACGGATGCGTATATATTGTAATTAATTGAATGTATGAGGACCACGCTTGACTTTGGTTAGCAGGGAATTGGTACTTCCGTAATAGGACAAAACCGTGAAATGGGGTGATTTTGCCTTTTGGGGCGACTTTGACCAATTACGCCCGAAAATACGTTAAATGTATCCGTAGCCACTACTTGAACGCAACGTGGTATGTGTCACTTGGAAATTATTGTGGGGGGTATACCGCGTCTCTAACGTCGCCTGAGCGGTTGTCGTCAGTTGCAAGTGGCTATTACAGTGTCTTTAAGCCAAGCCTATTTTTTACGCCTATTTTGTGTGTTTCAAACTTCCACTTGGCTCCAACAGTTAACTACGATATACTGAGGTAAGTACTTAGTAAAAGTTCATTATACTATTTAGGATAATGATGATATATAATATATCTGAAAAAAAAACAATTTTTGAGGTTAAAAATGTGGTGGGCACCCCCGTCAACAGAACGCGTTTATTACAGATAGTAGCTTTGCCCGACCAATTGTTCGCATTTGTAAAATGCATTAAAGCTAAACATTTTGTTTCAGAAAGATGCCAAGGATTTATAAGAAGAAATTAGGAGTACGCCAGTACCGGAATTATTCTGACGATGTGCTCGCTCAAGCAGTTGCAGACATACAGAATGGTAAAATGTCAGCAAGGCAGGCTTCGCTTTAATACAAAATTCCTAGGAAAACACTGGACAATAAGATAGCACAGCGACATTCAAAAAATGTTGGTGGACAAACGATATTTTCGATAGAAGAAGAAAAAACTATTTTGCATTAGATCTTAACGTGCGCAGATTGGGGTATGCCGCTGGATTCCTTTGATATCAGATTAATTGTAAAATAATATCTTGGTACCCTGGGACGTGTTGTACAACAATTTAAAGATAATCTTCCTGGGGACATGTGGTATAGGAATTTTTTAAACCGACATCTAGACGAACTCACCGTTCGGAAATGTCAGAATGTAAAAAGAGCAAGAGCAGCGGTTGGAAGACGACATATATCATCTTATTTTGATCTGGAGAGGTCTTTAGAAAATATTCCAACGCAGAACATTCTTAACTTTCATGAAACCAACTTCTCGGATCCCGGATCGAAGAAGATGGTCTTTAGAAGAGGTGTTAAGTACCCTGAAAGGAACATCAACTCCACCAAAGGCTGCATATCAGTAATGTTTGTGCTGTCTGCTATTGGAGAAGTGCTACCTGTTTACGTCGTATATAAGGCGGAGCACTTATGAAGAACATGGATTGAAGCCGGCCCCAGCGACACAAGGTACGAGAGAACCACGTCAGGGTGGTTGGATGGGCCAAATTTTGAGGAATGGTTCTTACAAATTATTGTCCCGTGGGCAAGAAAATTGGAAGGTTCTAGCCCTTAGATGTGGCTTGTTTCGCTCCTATCAAAAGAATTTGGAGAACCATTTTAACAGATTACAAAATGAAAAATCCACACAGTGTAAGCTTGGAAAAGTCGGTTTTCCCAAGACTACTAAAAAGATTATTAGAAGAGATAAAGCCCAGAATTGCTGAAAGCATCAAGTCAGGCTTTAAGACGTGTGGCATTGTTCCAGTGAACCGCCAAGAGGTGTTGAAAAAAATACCGGGTGCGCCTTCGCAAGCTCATGATGAGACTCCAAGGGTAGTGAGCGAAACACTCCTCATTATCTGCAAGCTTGTAGAAAAGGAGATAAGGATTTTCCTACCAAAGGCCGCCAAAAGAAAATTGCTATTCCCGCAGCAAGAAAAAAAAATGTATCTATAGAATATCCTGAACCTACGGCTGGTTGCAGCAAGGATATTTCACATTCTAGGTCCCAGAAGAGAAAGACACAGCATCTTGAAACAGACTCTGACGACAGCAGCGACTCAGAGGATGTCTTTATATAATCTTTATGTCTGTATATAACAGCTCAGACGATGCAGAAAGTTTTTCGGGTTTTCAAATAAATATGCAAGTGAATCCAGCGAAACTTAGCATCGATGATTATGTTATTGTAAAATTTGGCACAGGCAAAATAATATTTTACAAGCACTATATGGTCAAAATTATAGACATCTATGAAAGCAGCGACGAATTTTCAGTTAGTTGCCTTCGCACAAAAGACAAAAAAGTTTTCGTCTTTCCTAACGAACCCGACATTTCTGATGTAAACTTGAAGCAAATCGTTGGTGTTCTTCCTACACCTGTAAGCTGCCGTCGTGGAAGTATTATTTTTGGGGTTGACTTAACGATCCATGTAAATTAAGCAAAAATATGTCTTATATCTTACAACTTAAAATAAGTTGCTTACTTATGTTATGTTACCATGTTCAAGTAACAAAAAAGTGTTTTTTACCTTACAAGTGATAATGAGTTACCTAGTTGAATAAATTTGTATTTTTTATAAATAAATATGTTAAACTGCCTATATAATTCTTTGTAACCAACAAAATTGGTTAATATATATATTTTTCAAAATGTGTTTTGCGTAATTACGCTTTTAAATGGGGTGGCTTTGCTTTATCAATAAAATAAGAGGGTGGGCAAAGACACCCCATATAGGCAAGTAACTTTGCCCACCCAGTTGTTTATTTTTTTTACATTATTTTTTTAATGAGCAAAAAAACAACATTATTGTTGTATTGTCCTTATTGCCACTTGTAGCATAGATCATACGATTTCCAGAAAATACAACATTTTATGAAACAAGAACAGTTTAAAATTCAGAATTAGGCAAAGTTACCCCATTTCACGGTACCTAATTCTATGATGCTAGACCATCGTTTCTCAACCTTTTTAGTGTCGCGACCCACTAAATCGCCAAAAAGTTAAATAAAAAACCTTGCGACCCCCTCACTACAATATGTTAATTTGACGTTTATCAAACTTTTAGATCGGCCTGTTAACACTTACTTTGTCCACTGTCCTTTTTTCAGTATCGTGATTTATGAAGACTTGTTTTTATTTATAAATGGCTTATACATTGCTATGAGCGTGTTCACACGCTTACGAATCGTGAAAAAATCGAATCATCTATTTGTCTTTGTATTAAATAACGAATCGTCAATGACGGATGTATGTGTGAGTGGGTCGTTACACTTATACCCATATACTGCACACAACCACAAATATCGAACTACAAGATTTGTGTAACCCCTTGTTCTTATATTATTTTTACCAATTCGAACCTGTGTCCTGCACTTGCACACACTTGTAAAATGACTAGCCCACGCATCTCGCGTCATCCGCCACCGCATACGAAACGGATCATTCGTCTCGTGCCCTTAGGCAGGTTTGTACAAGCTATGCGCTTTGGTAATAAAAACAAAAGAACGAAACGAAGAGATTCAGTGTTAATTACGTTTTTATGAAAACAAGTACAGTAAAACTCGGTTAGAACGTACCAAAGGGGACATTAATAATGGGTACGTTATATAAGAAGTTTGTTAAAAAAATGAAAATATGTATGTTATATCCGTAGGTACGTAATAAGAGTGTACGTTATAAGTGAGCTTTACTGTACTATGATTTCTTCTCTCACTCAGTGTTAAATACTACAATTTATTATCTCACTTTCACTCCTCTCTTTCAGTGTTAAATAAATTAATAACAGTGTGGTAATAAAATAAATTAATATTAAATAAAATGGGCACATTTCTGACAAAACGAAACGCACCGTGGCTGACAACCCGCAAAATGTTGTTCGTTATCAAGTTATGTCCGAGGAAAGTATGAAGCCTTTAAAATTAGTCCGGCATCTGGAAACAAAACACCAGTCTTTACAAAATACACGATTAGAATTTTTCGAGCGAAAATCACTCGTCTTGAGCGAAAATTCACAAATTGGTAACAAATCAAACCCTTGCACCGCAGCACTTCAAGTATCCTATTTAGTAGCATTACGAGTGGTCAGGGAGTTTAAGCCCTACACAATTGCGGAAAAGCTCATTTTATCCGCTGCCATTGTCGAACTTGGCGCAATTTTTGTGTGTTGTCCGATACAAATGCGAAGAGTCAATTAAAGAAAATATGCTATTTTGCAAATCAATCGTTGGTCATGAAACTGGCGAAGGACTGTTTAAAGTTTTCATTGATGCAATACAAAATGAAAACTTGGCCTTTAATAAATGCATTGTGGTATGTCAGTGGCGGCTCGTGAGGGAGGGCGTTGGGGCGTCACCCCTCCAGCATTAATCACAGTAAACAATTTTTCAGAGTAAAACACCATATTTTATTTCCGTTCAGTTTCCTACCTTTAACTGATTTCCCTGGTTCACCTCCTGTATAGGGTTTCAATAGCACGAAAAGTAAAAAGGAGGAATGGGAAAGCAAAAAAAAAATCTTCAGTAGCACCATTTTCTTCTACACCCTCTCACGAAGCCACCACTGTGGTATGTACTGATGGCGTGTAAGCGATAACGGAGAACGGTAGTGTGATAGTAAATTTAATGTCACATATGGAATGGACGCACTGCTGTCTTTACAGAAATGCGTTTGCTACAAAAAAGATACCAGATAATTTACAAAATGTTCTGTCAGAAGCCGTAAAAATTGTTAATTTTATTATAAGTCGACCATTACAGACTAGATTGTTTTCCCCATTGTGCGAAGAAATGGGTGCCAAAACGACTCACTGCTTTTCCATATTGAAGTCAGGTGGTTGTCACGAGGAAAAGTTCTAACGAGGCTATTTGAATTGCGAAATGAATTGAAAATCTTTTTACAGATAAAAATAGCTCATTTTCAGAGTATTTACAAGATGGAGAACCTTTTTACTGTCGGCTTACTCAAGTGATATATTTTCACATTTGAATGACTTGAATACGAGTTTACAAGGCCGTAACAAAAACACTTTACCGATGACAAAGTCAATGCCTTCATCAAGAAGCTTGGTATTTGGATTACACGCTTTGAAAAACACACTGTTGATTCATTTACTTTAACTTCGGATTATGTTACCAAAAATATGGATTTAGAAGATTTGTTATTGATCGCGTGTTGGAGAGCCTGAAACGCATTTAAGTGCATTGAAAATTCAGTTACTGGAATGTTTTCCAGATAGCAACAATGATTTTTCGAAAAGATGGAATCCATTTGATGAAAATATTGTTGCAGCTGCTGAATTACCTATTGAAGTTCACAAACAATTTATTGAAATATCGTATAAAGTTTTGGCTTGCACGACGATGTGAATGCGGAAGCCTAGTAATGGAAGCTTTGAAAACATTGTCTATGGTGGCTTTAAAAACTAAGTATAGAAATTGTTTATTATCACTGGAAAATAATTTGCTTATGTGTGTTTGCAATGATGATGTATAGAAAAACTTTTAAGGGAAAAACACGTCGCATTAAATTATTATTTCAGACAACCTTGGCTATTGCTTTATTTAAGTTTATTTTGTTATGTTTTTATTACCTGGTAATATAGAATTTTCTAACCCTTGTATTTAAATTAAAAATACTTCAATAAAAGGATGTTTTGTATACAGGTCTTATTATTTGAACAAAGTGCGACCCCCCATATTTCTAAACGCGATCCCCAGGGTGAAAAATGCTAGACAAAAGAGGAAAAAGTTGCAACAACTTGAAGAATCTGAACTTGCCTTATCACATAACTACCATTTCTAGCTTACAGTCCAGAACTTTACCTGGCATCATCCGACCTTTTCCCTTCATTGGCACGCTTTTGTGTTCACTGAATTTATTAATGCATTCTTACTTTTTGAATAAAGGTGCTAAAGAAATTTTCATATGATTTAATACATATTTTAAATATTGTGTAGTTTATTTTAATTAAAATATGATTTCCTAAATTTACAAACACTTTTAATAAGATTCTAATATTTTGTACATGTAAATGTGCAGAAATATATCTCAAGTTTTATATAAAACAATCATAAATTTATATAAAAAAATATATTTACAACAGGTATTCTTTAAACAATAACACTATGTACATTACTCATATGGTTATTAAGAAGAGATATAGTACTGAAACCTTTACTACATAACTGGCATATATTAACTTTCAAATCAACTTTCCCTTCATGCATCTTCATATGCTGTTGTAATCTGTAGTTCTTGTGACATTCATAATAGCAAACTGAACACTTGAATCTCTTCTCTGTCAAAATACAAAAAATGTATTAAGGAAAACATTTGACTTCATTAAATTTTGGACATGATGTAGCTTTGTGAATAAACTCACCTCCGTGTAATTTCATGTGATGTTTTAAAAGCTCTTTCTTCTTAAAACTCTTATCACATAGAGTACAGGAAAACGGTCTTTCGTCGCTGTGCATGGTCAAATGGCAGGTCAAGTGGCTTTTTTGGGCAAATGATTTTCCACAATCAGTGCACAAAAATGGTCGTTCACCTTGAAAAACAACTATCTTTTTGACGATTGTTTCTTTTTAATTATTACTAACGTATATTAGGTTTAATTCTAAACATTTTACTTACTAGGACCAAGATTGTTAATTCAAAAATCACTACTCAAAGCAACATTTCAAACTTAAGATCAATTTATGTTGACCTGATCAGGTTTTCTGAAATAATTCATACAACTAAAAGTTAAATAACGGAGACTTTGTTCCGCCGGTAAAACAAAATAGTAATATGTTATGGTGTTCTAGGAAAGGATTTAACGAGGGTGACCTAGGAAGTTTGGTTTTGAGAATAATGTTTTTTTAAATAACTGTCAATTATTTTACACATTGCCAGTTGTTACTAATCCATTAATCAATAATTAACCAGGTTAATAATTCTTATTTTTTAGAGACAGCGCTGGAAACAAGAGTCGGTTCACAGTCTAATCTCTTGTCATTTTGTTGCTTATTTTTGTTCAATCAAAAGACGAGCGCGAATGAAAGCCGTCGCATATTTGTGGAAACTTACGGTGGCAATGTCCCAACGCAAGACGCTTGTGGGCGTTGGTTTAGACGATTCAAAAATGGCGATTTCGACTTGAAAGACAAAGAACGCCCAAATCAACCGAAAAAAAGATGTTGAATTGCAAGCAATGTTGGAAGAAGACGATATGTAAACTAAGCAACAAACGGCAGAAAGGTTAAATGTGGCCGAACCATTTGTGATCGTCTGCATTCCATGGGAAATATCCAGAAGGCAGGAAAATGGGTATGAAAGGTTTGTCGGCATGAAAGAAAAACTGTTTTGCATCGGAACGTGACTGGAGATGAAAAATGGATATATTTCGATAACTAGGACTAGTAACATCGCCGCAACACCGAATCACTTTGGAAAGAAGACAATGCTGTATGTGGTGGGTTTAAAAGGGTGTCGTGTACCATAAGCTTTTGAAACCAGGGGAAACAGTTATTATCGTTCGCTACCGTCAACAAATGATCAATTTGTACCACACATTGATGGAAAAGCGACCAGGAACGGCTACAAGACACGGAAACGTGATTTTGCAGTACGACAATGCCCCATCACACACAGCGAAAGTGGTCAGAGGCACACCATTCTGCACTTGACTGGGAATTCTTGCCCCATCCGCCGTACTCATCAGACTTGATCCCTTCCGGCTACCACTTGTTTTCATCGATGTCTCACGCACTTTCAAATACTTCAACAATTACGGAGATGTTGAAAAATGGCTTGATGACTGGACAACCTCAAGAGATGTACGGTTTTTCTGAGAGCATCCACAAACTACCAGAGAGATGGAAAAAACGTGTAGTTAGCGATGACGCATTCTTTGAATAAACTATTCTTTACCTTTCTCCTAAATTAAACGTGTTTTCTTTTTAAAAAAACAATCAAAAATTCACACCTGGTAATTACTCATGTACGAGATGTTTTAAAATCTTCAGATCTTATTGACTGAACAGCGGTAGATGTTATATTTTATTCTGTATTGCTTTTAATTGCCTGGAATTGCATTTCAGTTATTGATTAATTATGGATTCTTCAGATATCCATATGGATGAGTAATAACTGTATCAGATACACTACTTCAGATATGCGACATATACAGTATCGATTTAATACACTCTTTCAGTTAATAATTTAATATTTTGTGGACATATTTTTAGAAAGAACTTCACTATTTGAAATATAATGGAGCACTTGTTTGCAAAGTTTTTGATGCAGTAACATTGATTATTAACGTTAATTAAATTAATGACTGATATGACAATCACTGTACACAAATCACATTTAGTTCTAAAATGGTTATTGTTGTATATATCATTTAAATTAAAAAAAAAATAGTTTAGATCTTGCGTCCAATCTACTGGGTAAATCAAACATGTTTATTTTCACCTGAAGATACTGCCAGATAATGGGAACTGATGAACTAACTCTGATGAGACAGATACAATGTACTACAGTCAAAATGATGCAAAGTCATTAGTTGTAGTTAATTATAAAAAAAAACATATGCAAATCAATAATTAAAGAGATATTCATATCCAGGCACAATCTTTATCCATATCATATATATTGCATTGAACCGTTATTGTAGTATGTGTATTTAATAATTATTTAATAATAATTATCCCAAAGTTTAAAGGTCACAGTGAAAATAATGTAATGTTTGTTTTTCTTTATAATTTAATTTTAAATAATTCCTTTTTGGGATAAAAATAATTAATATTCACTCTTGATCAGATATTTGCTCGTAGTGTCAAATTGTTTTGTGCTTAAAATAGTGTCGTGATATCTTTTGTTTTTTAAAAGTATATATACATACAATTCGCGAAAGAGAAATGCCTTTATCTAGGAGCTACCTCCTAACAGTGCAGCACCATCATAAAACGTTACGAAAATCGGTTTATAAATAAGCCCAGAGTAGGTGGGAATAAAAGTTTTACTGGAATTGATGACGATGGATTTTACGCCATTTTTTTTAATTAAAAGCAATCCCGAATTGAATGCTTCAAAGCGGCAAAATTGATTGAAAAATCAGTAATTCTTACGTCGTGTAGCAAAAAGCGCTTTTTAAAATTTTCAAACCAACCCTCACTGGCTTGGAAGCTTGGAGTTTCCTCATCTGACTTTAGATTCTCGAAAAAATGCCTAGCTTTTTCTTGAATAATTTGGCTGCTCTTTCCATCAACTCCAGAGATAGCAAGAAACATCTAACTTTGTTGCTGCCCAAATGGATTGCTCACTCTTTTTTATTGTTCTTATTGTGGCTTCATTCCCTTTAAACTTTTTTGCGGCACTCGCATACGTTTCACCTGCAGTGAGACAGTCTAACAATTGAATTTTAATATCAAGAGTTATTAAATTTCGCTTCCTTTTAACAAAATCTTGGCCTGTGGACGCCATTAGATTTTAAAATTAGGACATGAAGTAGTTATATAACTACGTAATTAAACTCACGAAAATGACAAGATTCTCCCTAATCACTAACCTTCATTTGAATAATGATACATTTAATATAATAATGATACGTTTGTATGATACATACAAACTTTGCAAATGCATAACCAACGGCCGTGCGTCATGTGAAAAAGACAATAAAACTATTCCTGGAAAATTAGAGTAGAAGTTCGTACAGTACATAATTCGATAAAAAATTTAGTCTAGATGATTTCGCAAGACAAAACCGCGGTTGACGAGGGATTACTGTATTTAAAAAAATATATAGACTGGTGGAAAAGCATTATATTTTCGGATGAATCAAAATTTAATCTCTTTGGATCTGACGGAAGGGGTTTTGTGTAGAGACGGGCTATTGAAGATCTCCAAGAAAGAAATCATCGTCCTACTATGAGACATGGAGGTGGCCATTTCCTGTTTTGGCAGTGTATAGCTGCTTCAGGAGTAGGAAATTTTATTGAGGGTACAATGGATAAATATGTTTATTGTGATATAACACAAATCATCTGAAAGTAAGGGCAGTTAAACTGGGATAAAAAATTGGCTTTTTACCAAGATAAAGATCCCAGCTTACTTCATATTTGCAAAAGAGTGGTGTTAGTATAATTTCCCAGAATATGATAGAAAAAATCATCTCAGTCTCCTGATATAGATGTAATTGAAAATCTTTGGCATATATTACAAATTGAAATGAGAAAACATAATATTAAAAACAAGGACTTCCGAATAAAATATTGATTGAATTTTGTCTTCCGTAATAAATTTTAAAACAATCTTATCTTTTATATCATTTTTCACTGTGAATAATTATTTTCAGTTTTTCCTAAATAATTTTTCTATTATAATAGTACTTTAATAAATGTAATAAAAGTGTATATGTTATAAAAGTCTTCTTGCAATTATATTTCAGTCTGATATTTAAAAGTACATTTTTTTTAATTAAAAGCTCTTACATATTTTGACTGTATACCAAAACCAGATAAATAGAACCAAAAAGTTCCCGCAATTTGCGGTCTACAACTATTCAATAAATTTACTTTTCGTTCTTCAGGTCACCTAGTTTAACTCTTCTATTTAGTAATAGTGTTTTAGAAGTTCAACACTATATTTTTCAGCCACCCCTTTGTCAGATTATTGTTCATATCATAGTTCATAACATGCAGAATTATTTTTCTAATAATGTTTCACATTTTAAACCCTAAACTTGTCAGGCCACCCTGGTAATCTGGGACATTTGAACTACACAATATGACACCATACCTCTATGCTTTTGCAAATGCAATTTTAATTCTGATTTGCGACAGAACCTCTTGTGACACAATTCACATTCCTCCGGTTTGCCAGTATGCTGTTTTAAATGAATCCTAAGCGTTGCTCCACTCACAAATCCCTAATAATATTATGGTCTTTATATTGTGTTTTATAATAGGATTATTAATATCACCTTTCCACAGACGTTGCAGATAAACGGTTTTTCTTTAGTATGTACCCTTTCATGATTCGTGAGATCTGAGTTGCACGAAAAGCCTTTACCGCAAAATCGACAAGTGGCGGTATATTTACCCATGTGACCTTCAATATGCTTTTGCAATTTGTATGCTGTCCTAGTTGAAGAAATACAATACTAGTTTTTGAGTTAAATTTAAGTATATATTCAGAAAATACCTACTTGTAGCTTTTTTGACAAAAATGACATGTTAAATCTTCGACCTTTTTTATTTTCACTTTTGGTGTTACTGCCTCCCTGAAAATTAACAATTCTGGTTAACTTAGAGAAGAAAAACTAATAAACTAAATAGTAAAATACAAGAAACAACTTACTTGACAGATTTTTCCTGAACACTGTCTTTAACATCATCATCAGGGTTAATTTTGTCATTATCTTCACAACTACTTTCAGCTTTAATCAAATCATCATTTTTCCTCCATGAATTCCCATTACATAAATGTGATGTAAGTAATTCGGGAATCTCAAAATGTTTGTTACATTCTTTACACGTGTAACGACCGTGAAGTGAAATATGATCTTCTAAACTAAAGAATATAATTAAAATAAATATACCATCTACGAATTTAGCTATATCACCTTTTCATTTGTTTAAAAGATTTAGGACAATTGGGACATTTAAATGGTTTATTTCTTATATGTTGAGCTGCATGTTCATCAAGAGCCTTCTGAGAAATAAATTTCTTTTGGCATTCTTCACATGAATATTCCAATCCTGCACATTAAGAAAACTTACATCATTATACAAAGATTTCCATTAAATTACAGTTGAATAAAATTGAATAGAGTTAAAAAATAATTGAAAATGTACTAATTGGAACTTTCTAAGACAAATCAGTCCAATATTATTGAATATATTTTTGCTTTTATAATCATTTCTTAGACATTTTTTATAACATGTCCATTTGAACTGATACAAAAGCTTATTCTTTGAACATATTCTTCTGAACTACCCCTTAATAATTTGCCCATCGTACTATCCAACTTTCTTATGCAATATCGTAGGCATACGATTATGTTTAACATAATTATTTCCCATTATGTTAAATTATTGATTGATTTGTCCTTTACTTTGTGAGAGTTCATTTTTGAAAAAGGAATAAAACAATTTAATACTTTATCTATCACTTTTATTTTTATTTAGTTTATTTTTTTATTTTATTCAATTTATTTTATTGGTTTTAAAGTAGTGTTTACTATAGTAGTGTAAACTATAGTCACACAAATTTAAAAATAAAAATAAATGTGATAGATAACAAAGTATAAAATTGTTTTACTCCTTTTTAAATTATGTTAAAATAGATCCCTTTAGATCCTTTGGTGTGAAACACTAAACTTGAAGAGATTCGCCACCAAACATCAAGTCACTATTTTTAACTTCTCGACACTTCTTTCTCTAGCCATGTTAGTATCATCAGAATATTTCATCTGATTCAATCTCCAGATTGAATGATTTGATGATGATTCAATATGATGTTGAGACTGAATCATTACAATTCTTATATGTACAATTTTAGATATAGTGAAAATGTCAGATATTAATCTTTGTTTATTTATTTAATATAGAATGTTCGATATCCTTCTTAAATTCTCCAGTAGCTCCCCGGCGTTCTGAGTTTTCTGACATAAAAATTGGTCCAGGTGATTTTTCAAGTTTTCCAAGGCAGTAAAGTTTTTAAAATGTAAGCTGTTTGAGTAATCTAAATAAATGGAGGGCGCAAGGTTGGGAGAGTACAATGAATGGACACAAACGTCCCAGTCAAGTTATAAAGGTTTGTGTCGGGTGGTGAAAGACACGTGTAGTATTGTCTCGATGGAACCAACGTGCTTCAAAGTATATTCATTTGACTAAACACGACTAAAGTCATATTGGACTGACTAGTCCAAAACGAATGTTACAAAACAGTCGTTATATTTCACAATCATAAAAGAATTATAAACCAATTCAGATGCTATTAAATTATATAAAAAGGTGTTATAATCATGTTCTGATTATTTATTATTATTATAACCTATTATTATTATAACCTATTATTATTATAACCTATTATTATTATAACTATAACTATTAATCAAAATAAATGAAGGTCTCAAGGCGCAAAATCTGGAAGAAAATTCCTTAACATATCATCATTATCGTGCCGTAAAATGATTTTTCGCAGTTCTTTTCTTTGGAAGATCTTTCTCCGCGATTTTCAGTGAAATCACATTTACAAAAATAACTTTTCACTTTTTGATAGATTGATTTTTAACCATCTCCGGGTGATCCTTGGTTTGCGAAATGCGCGACGAGCTATTACAATGCGATTTAGAGTGAGTGGAAAACTCAATATAACGTTTCTAACAAAGCTCATTATCAATTGCAGGAAAGAAGTTTCTAATTCATTGGGCGTCTTGTATCAGTAAATTCTGTAAAAACCCGATAATAATGAAATTTCACTCTCAATTCTCGTTCAATTATAGATTATCGAACCGCGGCATTAAAAGTTTCAGTTCAATAATATATTTCAATAAAAGTCTTTTAGAAGTAATGACATCTAAAACAATGTCACCTAAAAAGCTGAGCCAAACTTTTTGATTTTTTTTAATTCGCGTAAACATGATTATGAAACGAATAACCCAAGCACTTGTTCAGGTTGCAGGCATATAGGAGACTCGCAGCCCAAAAACAAAGTTCAACGTGTAACGATCTGCAGCGCACCTTTGTCTAGGTTACACATACAGGTTATACATATATAATTCTCTTCAACAAATTGATTCTGGAGACGAAAAATTGATTCTATACAGCAATCCCCATAACAAAAAACAATGGCAAAGACCAGGTTTGCCCACCCAAAAACGAAGTATTCACCGTAAATAAGTGTTACAGTCAGTATGGTACGATTTTACAGAAATTATTATGAAAAAGGTCCTGAATCTTTATAAAACCATAAGTGCTGAATAAAGCCAGTTGTTCCCAGCTCCATGGATAAAACATGGCTGTGATTCAAAAACGTCCCAGGCTGATTAATCGAAAATGTGTTATTCTGCAGCATGACAGTGTAAGATCTCAAAGTGCCAGAATCATCCTAAAAAAAAGAGTTAAGCTTGGAAGTACTTCCTCACCATCTTTTAAGACCTTTTAACCTTTCAAAACTGCACTTGAAGAATATTTTACTTCAAAATCAACTTCAATTAGAAGGAAAAATCGATAAAAAGTTTGTTAGAGAAATGGGCGAGGATTATCAATATAATAAGTAAGCAATTATCAATATAATAATATAATAAGCAAAAATTCGGTCTGCCAAATTTCTCTCCATTAACTCATGCGGCACCCGTACATCGGCTTTACCAATCATTCCAAGTTGACTTAATCGGCTTGACACTGTTGACTGATTAATTCCAAGAATTTCTCTGATCTCTTGTTCTACTCTGGTCATTTTCAATTAACGCCATTATTTCATTGCCATCAACCTCAGCCGGTTGTTCAGATGTAAAGGTTGTGTAGATGTTTGCATACCTAAGATTTATAAAATCACTTACGGTACGTGGCATAAAGATGATACGTGTGATACGTGAGGTAGCACTTTTGTTTAGCAATATAATGCCATCTAGCGGCAAAAAGCAGGACGATTGCATCAACCCAATATTTTTCTATTTCAGGTTGAAAACCATATATACAAAGAAATTCTTTGTACATATAACATGCTGACCTTTGCATTTTGCATATAACATGCATGACCTTTTACATGCGAATTAACTGAAGTTCAGAAACGGATCATTAATAACGTTAATAACGGATCATTAATATCATTAATAACAATATAAGTTGAATTTGTTTTATGATGTGAAAAATTTTATGGTGAACAAGTGATGTGAACAATTTTGGTATTTTATACCAATGGCGAGCGTACCAATAGCGAACTTTACCAGTGGCAAATGTCTCCGTCGGGAGCAGTAGTGATATTAAGGCTCTATAAATTTCATCTGAATTAAACAGGTTTATGATCACAGTTTTTTTTCGAATACACTGAAAATTAAAATATTAGTGTAATATGTAAAGAAAAACAATAATTAGGGTGATGAAATAGTTGTGAATAAGAACAAAGTTTTCGTTCCCATAAACAGATAATGGTAAGATAAAAAATGTTGAATAGCAAACAAGTGTAGTTAAGGTAGTTTAAATTTAGGTAAGTCAAAATAGGAAAACAAAATTGAAATTAAGTTAAATAGCACAGGCTAAGATACCTAGTTTAGTGTGGTGAATTATTAGATGACTTGAAGCATGAAACAATAGATATAGCAGTGTAAAACCCGATAAAGAAATCCAGATCTCTTTAGTTACTTTAAAGTCAAATACAAACACCTATATGAGTAATCCTCCGAATAGTTTATCTGGATTATCTAAAAAAATTGGATAACATTGATAGTGTAGATAACAAGTTAGAGCAAACTCTTTAAATAGTGGACGAGCTAAGAAAACTAGAAATTATAGAACCAGGTAAAAAAGCAGGAAGAAAGAATAAAACACATGAAAAGAGGAATAAGAAGTTATAATTATACATGGTGTAATGAGCAAAAAGAGACGGAAGCAACTTGGCTTACTGTTAGATGCAAACGATCTTCAAGACTTCAAGAGAATAGGAAGACAAGAAAAACGGAAAAATACCCCATTTCAAATGGAAATGTCACAAATGAAATACTGAGAGACAAGAAAATATTCAGGTCCAGACAGGATAATAATATTCTGGTTTTGTATGGACCAAATGAGGAAGACACAGCCACAAATAAAGATCATTTTTAGCGAGAGGTTTTCCTTGGAGTTGAACATCTGGATTATTTACTCTCCCGGCTACCATTATTTTGTGTTTTTTCCTCATTGATTTTTAAGAGTTTGACTCTAGTTTCTTGGAGGACCCTTTCATTTCCCCCAATTACGAGATCATCAGCGAATGCATGCATACTGATTCCATATATCTATAGCCTATATAGAGCCATTCAGTCATTTTACTTCGTGTATCTTTCATAACATCGTCCATAATTAGGTTGAAGGGCATGGGTCTGAGTACTCTTCCCTGCCTCAAACCTCTATTTTATCATAATTTACCCATACGTTTCCCTATATTTCTGTTTTATAAGCTGATTTTAATAATTTTCCTCAGTACTTGGTCAAAGGCTTTTTCGAGATCAGTAAAGGTGTGGTACGATTAAATATTTCTATCAAGTGATTTCTCAGCACTTCGCTTGATAGTAAATATATGGCCGTGAACGTTGAAATCCCTTCCTGAAATCACTTTGAGATTATTCCTGGTATGGGTCAATATAGTTAGTTTAGTTTAGTTAGTTTTTCCAGCAAAATTCTTTCATAGACCTTCGATGGAGCACTTAATAGCGTAATGCCTCTATAGTTTGAGCATTGTCTTGTCGCCTTTTTTTTGTACACTGGCGCTGCAATACCCTTGCCTGTCCTGCGATACTTTACCTTCCCCCCATACTTTGTTATATACTTAGGTTAGCATCTCTAGACCACCTCGTCCTATATTCTTTAGCATTTCGCCTATTATATGGTGGTGGCTTGCAGTTTTTCATTTCATCATCAATTTCACTACTTCCGAAATTTCTGCTATATCAATGATCTCGCTTCTTGCTTCTCCGTATGGGGGACTTTCTTATTATTTTCTTCGACTTCTTGCGCAAATAGGTCCTGAAAGTACTGCTTACATCTTTCGATTATTCCCTTTTCGCTGGTGATTAAGTTGTTCTTTGTCTTTGACTTGTTTAACAATGTTTTGATGGCACTATGTTCTTGTATTATTAAGAACTCTGTAGAATAACTTTTGGTTTGTATAGTAGTCTTCTTCCATCTTTCTGGCAAACTCCCCCAAGACCTTTTCTTTACTTTCTTTATCATCCCTTGGACCTTTTTTGCCTTGTTCATTAACTTTTATTACTTCCCTCCTTAGGTACTCTTTCCACATTTTCTCACACAACCAGAGTTGCCTTTAATATTTTTCATATCTGCTCTATGTCTAATTTTCCTTTACTTCGCCTTCCTAAATGTCAACTTCTACCCTGAATTTTTGTGCAATATTCTTGTCCGCCAGTCTGTGTGATTTTATTACCAATATATATCTAGAGTTTTGATTTGAATTTCTTTCTGATCTACATTTTTTCTTTTGCTGCTTATGTTAAGTATTAATTATCATTTTTATTTTAGCTGTAAGCGGAAAATGGTCGCCACCTATATATGCTCCTATTTTACTCTTACATCATTCACTTCATGTCTATGACCTCTCTCTACTAATACATTGTCAATAACAGATCTTTCATTTCTACTCTTGATCTCCCATGTGTACTTATGGATACCCTTGTGCTCATAAAAGCCGTTCATCACCATTAGATTGTTCTGAATGTAGAAGCCTATAATTCTTATACCTTTGCTGTTCCTAGTTGGTTCTCCATGCTTCCCTATCGCGTTTCCTGATCTTGTATTAGTCTTTAACACACCCGTCGATTTAAATCGCCCAATATCATTAATCTTCCACTGCTTCTGTAACCTCTCCCCAAAAATGATCTTTGTAGTTGTGTCATCCTTATTTGGTTCATACAAAACCAACATATTATCATTCTGCCTGGCCCGGCAGAAGAACCTAACCTAACTATCGACGGTGAATCCCAATCCTTTAATCAGAACCAAAGAACAGGTCGAGTCCTCACTCAACGTGCTTCGGAAGGAACACCTGGTGAAGCCCCTAGTACAACACGTTAGAGAACAGGACAACTCCAAGAAAACTTCTGCAGTTCACAATAATACTGTAAGTGAATCATCACGTTATAAAATTGTTTTTTTTCACTTTTATTCGAATTTAACAGTGTTCGATTTTCTAATTATTCATTATTATTAAGTTATTATTAATAATCCATGATTAAATCAACCAAAATGGCTACCAATCAAAACGTATCTGAATTTGAAGTAGAACCATATAAATTATCTCAATTATTTTTGATAATACCGGAATATGAAGGCGACCAAATATTTTTAAGCAGATTTCTGAATGGGTGTGAATGTGCATATAACATGTCAAATACAGAGAAAAATAATCTATTAGTCATTCACATAAAGAATAAATTAAGAGGCAAAGCAGCTCAGTTAATAAGTTCAAGAAGTCCTAATTCATTTCTCGAAATCAAACAACTCCTAAACCTACATTTTAGCCATTCTAGAGATCTTTCAGGCTTAATCCAAGACTTACAGAGGCTAAAACAACTTCCAAACGAATCTGCCCTTACATTTTATAACAGATTTCAAGTGCTTAATGCGAAAATGCATTCTTGTATTCAGAAATCATACAATTTAACCCCTGAACAAAAACAAGCACAAATCTGTCTTATTGAAACAATGGCCCTTAACACACATCTAATTGGACTTGAACCCCGCTTAGGACAAATCATCCGCGTCAGTCAACCACCAGATCTCCCGGAAGCACAATCCCGTGTCCGTCAAGAATTACAATTATCGTATTTTGAAAACCAGAAATTCAACAAACGAAAAGAAGAAAATCACAATCGCAAATCGTAAAATGTTTCTCATGTGGCAGAAGTGGTCACTCTTCCAACCAATGCCGTTTCCGACAACAAATTTTATACAGCCCAAGCAATACACCCTCAAATTTCCAAAGATTAATCAATTTCCAACAACAAACTTTGCCTGGCCCAAGTAATGTACCCTTAAATTTTCAAAGTTCATCAAATTACCAACAACAAATCAGACCTAATAACTTCCAATCTTCACAAAAACCTTCCGCAACAAAATTAATTTCAACCAAGACCTACAGTCATCAGAGAAAACTCAAATTTCCGACCAAATCAACATATAACTCATTATATTGGCTTTGACAACAATCAAGATTATTCTACGAACGATGAAGAATATTCTAACTATGTAGAACCCAACGATTATTATGAAGAATATCCCGAATACTCATATGATCCCCAAAATGAACACACCTCAACAAATGATATGTCTCAACCAATATTTCAAAATTTTCCACAAACCCAACTTAAAGAACACCCTCCAGATTTTCCCAACGAACAAGATTTGCTTGTGCAAGTAACAAACCAAATACAAGCTATAAATTTGGACAACATCAACCCGAATCTGAATTTTCCCAAAGAAATCTTTCTTTAAACCCACTGTTTCTAAATTCTACTTCTGATTCTAAAGTCTCAAAATCTCTATTACATAAAAGACGCTACAGATACCCTCAAATTACTTATTGACACCGGCGCACGAGTTTCCATATTTTAAGAAAATACCGTTAAACGTTTTCCTCAAAGATTTCCCGAACAAATTACAATCCAAGGCATAACTAACCAAAAATTGTATATTACCAACAAATACCAATTGTAAATGAACCAACACGTAATACTATTTCCATTGAATTAAAAACCGAAAAAATATTTGAATTAAAATATAATTTATCGAATACAGATGCAATTCTCTTAACTCAAGAAAAGGAAAAAGTTAGAATTTCTAAAGTTTTAGTTCACGTAAACAAAAAAGGTGAATTTCATATGACAATTCTAAACGCAAACGCAATTCGAAAAACTGTCGACTTTTCATGTTACTTGAACCATATGATGATAATGACTCCATTTTTAATTACACGAGCATTGAAAGCAATTTAATATACCGGTTGATAGAAAAGAAACAATTTTAAGTCAACTACGAATTAATCATTTGAATTGCGAAGAAAGAGAATATATAACGAATCTATGCATCGAATTTAGTGACATATTTTATTTAGAAGGCGATAAATTATCATTTACCAATGAAATTAAACATCCAATAGAAACCGCTAATGCAAGGCCTATATCAACAAAATCATATAGATATCTTCAAATCCACAAAGAAGAGGTGAAAACTCAATTAAATAAAATGTTAGATCAAAATATAATTAGACATTCCATTTCACCATGGTCTTTTCCAGTTTGGGTAGTACCTAAGAAGCTTGATGCTTCAGGCAAACAAAAATGGAGAGTAGTCATTGACTATCGCAAATTAAATGAGGTTACCGTCAATGATAAGTACCCGTTATCCGATCCGTTATATATCCGACCTTCTCGATCAATTAGAAAAATGCCAGTACTTCACAACCCTCGATTTGGCCTGATAATATTCCAAAAACAGCATTCTCAGTAGACAATGGTCACTACGAGTTTGTACGTATGCCATTCGGATTAAAGAACGCCCCGTCCACCTTCCAATGCGTCATGGATAACCAACCAACCCTTCCATTCCCGAACACATGATCCGGCTTAATGAAATATTTACAAGACTTCGAAATGCTAATCTAAAAATACAGCCTGACAAATGCGAATTCCTCAGAAAAAAAGTAGCATATCTTGGTCATATCATTACTGAAGAGGGAATAAAACCGAATCCAGAAAAAAAAAATTACATACAAAATTTCCCATAGCCCAAAAACCCAAAAGACGTTAAATCATTCCTAGGTTTAGCAGCATATTACCGTAGATTTATACCAAATTTTGCAAAATTATCAAAACCATTAACAAAACTCCTACAGAAAGATGTTCCTTTTTTCTTTGACTTCGAAAATCATCCTTCAACGATCTAAAAAAGGCACTTAGATCCAGTTCTTAGATATCCAAATTTGGAAGAACCCTTTGTTCTGACCAGCGATGCTAGTGCTTTTGCTATTGGAGCGGTCCTTTCCCAAGGTCCAATAGGTAAAGATCTATCTGTAAGCTATGCTTCTAGAACATTGTGTAACGCTGAAACTAAATACTCCACAATAGAACGACAGTTACTCCCTATTGTCTGGGCAGTTAAACGCTTCCGGCCCTATCTTTTTGGCAGAAAATTTACCCCCGTTACAGTCTACCGCCCTTTAACATGGCTTTTCTCTATTAAAGACCCAGAAAGTAGACCAGCTAGATGGAGACTCAAGCAAGAGGAATACGATTATAAGATTGAATATAAACCTGGCAAAATTAATAAAAATGCCGACGCATTATCAAGAATCAAATTAACCACTTACAACAATGTGCAAATCTTCAGTCAAAAATATCAATCTCAGCATCTAACAACTCTGAAGAAGGAAACGATACAGATGAATCGAAATCAGAGACACTAACAGAAGGTCAAGACCAATAAGTAACTGAAGAATACAGTAACTTTATATATGCTTATAAAACAAAATCAATAATTGACTATTTGAAAATGGAGACAACGAACAAGCAACTACTAGATAAAATTCTTAAAAATATATTACCCTTTTTTGGCAAAATAAATCAAAGAATATACATCACCAAATTATTGATGACATCTTCTAAGAAAATATTAACCTCAATGAAAATGAAGTAAACGTTTTACAAAGGAAAACAGTAAAAGACCGTAATTATTTCATAATCTTCCTCAATTTTGATCCTGAAAGTGTAGTTCAAAAAATATTTTACTAATTATATAAATCAATTCTTCTGTTGGAACCTTTGGTGTGAAATACTAAACTTGAAGAGACTTACCACTAAACACCAAAACGCTTTTTTGAACTGCTCGACACATGTTTCGCTAACCATGTTAGCATCATCAGGAGATGAAATAGTTAGCATCATCTCCTGATGATGCTAACATGGTTAACGACACGTGCGTCGAGCAGTTCAAAAAAGCCTTTTGGTGTTTAGTGGTAAATCTCTTCAAGTTTAGTAATTATATAAAGTTAAAAAATAAATTCGATAGTTCCAAAACCTATTATATCGAAAGTAATTTGGATTTGCCAATTCTAGAAATAATTTATTTTGTATTTCCAAATGATGAAATTAAATTAAAAATCTGTCAGAATATCATAAAGACACCAGACCAAGATGAAATACCAATCATCCTAGATCAATACCATACAGGAAAAAGCAACATACATCGCGGAATAAATAAAACTATTCGACGAATTAAATCAAAGTATAATTGGACAAGACTTACAAAAGATGTGGAACAATTTATTAAAAGTTGTGAAATCTGACAGAAAATTAAAATTTGCAGAAAAAAACTAAGTACACCCCTGGTTATCACAGAAACACCGAAAACAGCATTTGAAAGAATCAACATAGACATTTTCGAATAACCTACAAGAAATTATCCCCTCACAGTATGAGATGAATTAACAAAATTTACAGAGGCTTATCCAATCAAGAACAAAAAAGCTCTACTGTTGTTAACACACTGCTAGTAGTCTTCCAGCACTTTGGCACCCCTTTAAGAATACATTGCGACTATGGTCGAGAATTTGATAATATACTAATGAAAGACTTATAGGAACTCTACGATGTGAAATTAACCTTTTCCAGTGTTGGAGACCCCCAATCAAATGGCTTTCTGGAAAGATTTTACGCAACACTGATCGAACTGATTAGAGCTCATGAAGCCTAAAATCCAGATAAACATCCATTTGACATCTTACCATACGCAATTATCTGTTACAATACAAAGAATAAAACGCATGGTTTCACACCATATGGACTAATTTTTGGACACACCTCTGGTAGACCACTTGAAACTCTTTACAACCAAGCGAATCTCATTACAAAATATATCCGAGACCTCAATAATAGAATGGAAAACTATTACAAAATTGTAAGAGAACAAACTGAATTACGAAAAGAAAAAGTTAAACTTAGATTTGATAAAAACATTAAAGATATTCCCAAATATAAATTAGGCGATAAAGTATATGTTAAAAACACCCAAATTAAAGATAAAAGTAAAAATTTATTCAACGGACCCTTCGAAATAACTAAACTATTTGATAATTCTGCTATTGTATTAAATCCACAAACTTATCCACTAAAGTAAATTTTGACCAACTGAAACCCTACTATGAGTAGTATTCTTTTGGTTTCAGATCACTATGGGTAAAGGGCAAGCTATCGCAGCCCAAGTCGTTCTAACACCCGTTAATAACACCATAGGTATCTTCTACCATGAAGAAAGCAATTTAAAAATTTCAAACAATAAATGGACACTTTTAAGTATACAAAAAGTTGAAACCAATCAAGGAAGCTATAATTAATAATGATAAAATAATATCAGGAATCTTAGATTTATTTCAAGACCAATCATCGAGAACATTAGCATTTAAAATCAAAGTTCAGACTCGTATCAGTCTATTAACCCAAATTCGAAACTCAGTAGACAAAAGATATAAATTATTGCGGATACAAAGAAGCACTATTTGAGATAAAAACGAGGTATATTTAATGGTGTAGGCAAAGTATGGAAATCTCTTACTAGTAACTTAGATGCATCAGACGGTGAATTCTTCAATCATTGCATTAATATAATAACACAAAATGAACATGCAACAGAAAATCTCTTAAAGAAACAGATTTCAGTAACAACATCAGCAATAAAAAATTTTAATATGACCATTACCAAACTTCACATCGATGAGAAAACATTTAACGATGATATTAAATTAATTCAAGCAGCTATAATAAATATTTCCGATGATATAGCTTTTTATGAAGCACAATTTAAAGTTTTAAGCTTATGTGAATCTCTAATAGAAAGCTATATTTTCCTAGAAGACTCAATTAATACAATAATAGATTCAATAACTTTTGCTGGTATTAAAATGTTACATGGCTCGATTATTACGCCTTTAGATTTGGTTGATTCATTATAAGAAATCTCTAAATCTCTTGTCAAAAATAATTTGCCATTACCAACTTACCCTTCAAGTATCCCTGATTATCTTGACATAATTGAATTAGAAGCTTATTAATCTGATTCTAAATTAATATTTGTTCTTAAAGTCCCTCTTGTTGAACCAAAAACTTATATACTTTATCATCTTTATCCAATTCCAGTATTGGATAACCGAACAGGAGTTTATCATATATTACCAACACATAAATATATTGCACGTGATGATGATTCATTATTGTATGTATCACCACGAAACTTGGACAATTGCAAACGAATTCCTGGCAATACGAAAATCTGCTTCAATATTCTTCCATATCCCATAGACAGTGATGCGATTTGCGAAGCGCAATTACGTCGACAATTAAATGGATTGCCCAAAACTTGTCAAATAACATTCATTTTTGCTAAAGACTACAATGTTCAAGAAATTAATCAAAATTTTTGGTTAATAACGGTTTCCTATCCCATACCAGTTACCTATTACTGCGGTAAAAGAGAAGGAAACTCTGAAATAATTAAAACCAACAGTCTTTTAAAACTTCAACCTGAATGCAATGCCTTTATTTGAACCACAAGAGTTCATGCCAATTATGCGATCGATAAATATAAGGAAATAACATATAGAAATTATCCAGTATTAATTCCATGATTGCTGCAAAAATATCCCAGAGAAATTATGTGTCCCGGAATTAAAACATCGAAGATTTATACATAGCGCATATACATCATCAGTAACTAAATACACCCATTGGTTTACTATACTTACTATAGTATTGATTGTACTACTTTAAATATTGTATAAATGTAAAAGACGCCGCCTTATTGGAATAGAATTCCCCAGCGACAATCCACTACCACCTCCGATGTCCAAACCTAATTACGCATTTCAACAACGATTAAAGAAATTTCTTCCCAGAAGAACAAGTGTTCATGCCAACTAGCCCTTCGATGAAGAAATCGAACTAAATTAGCCAAAAGTCGTTCCCAAAGCATCAACTTTTTCAAAAAAGGGGAGCTGTTATATATCGTTATAAACAATATTATTACACAACATTGTGCAATCTTAGTCTTACAGGTATCTAATATCCAAGATGACTTCATCTCATGGTCGATCCGCCAGTTCTCACGAAAAATGATGAACAAGTCCTCAAGCATCCCAGCCGCCTGCATGGTTCCCACCAATTAGATGCCTAATAGACACATTAACATATAAATAGTAAAAACTCCGAGAGAGTGTACATTATTTAATATTCATTAGTAGCATCACTATTATTGTTATTTTCAAAATATTGTATTCCATAAAGAAATAAACCTTTTTTTAAAAAACCAAAGTTACTTTGAGTGATATAGCATATGTTACATACATATATATATATATATATATATATATATATATATATATATATATATATATATATATATATATATATATTATATTATATAAATAAAAATGAATGTTGCTAAGCGCAAAACTCGAGAACGGTTCGACCAATTCGGCTAATTTTTTTTGTATGCTCCTTAAAGCACACGGAAAGTTTTAATATAAAAAAAATTGCGTGGACAATAGTAAAAACAACACTTTTCTTTTCACATAAAAACTAGTTGTCAAACAGTTGTAAATTGTCACATCAATCTAAACAAAACAAATGCGCGTTTGAATTATTTATGGTATACATTCAAGTTGATTAGACTGTATGAATATCAATTTATGCATGTGAATAAAATAATCAAAGACAATATTATAGTAATGTTGTAATATAGTATATTATAATAATATTATAAACTTGAAAACCAATTGTGTGTTCGGTGTGATTACGTTTAAACCCATGCCGCCAAAACATGGGCGCAGTAATTTGGATCGAAGAACTCGAAATGCTACAAACCAAGCAAACTTTCAATCTAATCGGACTACAGAACAATGTGAAGAATGTGTGACTTTTTTTTTGGTTTTTGTCTACAAACTATAACTTTCGATTTAATGTATGTTTTTGATTACAAGCTATAACTTTTTTTTCTGGTTTAATTTAAAGATACAAGGATGATACAAATATGGACAAATATGTCACAAAGCAGGACCGCTGTTGCCGGTGTCAGATGGCGACTACAAATTCTTGCAAATTTATTTCATGGGAAATTCAACAGAGGAAATTGATCAGCGTTGTGCAAATAACAGATCAGTGAGGAGGTCTATTGTAGAAGAATTATAAAATTTGTTTCATCAACATAATCAGTTGATTACATTGTTTAAAACTGCATTGGATCACATGTCATCTGATAATCATAAAATTGTAATCAGAGATGATAAAACTCCTATAGGACAACATGCAAGACGTTTCAATGCACCAACAATTGATGAAGTTGGCATTGTAATGGTTGGAGAAAATCTGGAAGCCCGTGATATTGTTTTACATCGCCGAAATGATCAGTTACAGCGTGTATATGAAACACATCGCTCATATGACGCGTTACAATATCCCATATTATTTTCGGAAGGTGAAGATGGTTATCATTTCTCAATCAAAATGATAAATCCCAATACAGGTAATTATAAATTTGTGTCATTGGATTGTTTTTGTTTACAATTATGTTATTGTTGAATGACTGCCATCATTACGTTATTTACAGGAGCTGAAACTAATAAAAAAGTTAGTTCAATGAATTTTTACTCCTATCGCCTGATGGTTCGGGGAAATAAAGACAATCACATACTAAAATGTCGGCGATTATTTCATCAATATGCTGTTGACATGTATGTCAAAATAGAAACAGAGAGATTGACATTCATCAGATTGAACCAGACCAAACTCCGTTTTGAAGAGTATATTCACCTTCGAGATGCAATCACTACCGATGGAAATCCAAACAATGTCGGCCGGATGACAATTCTTCCAGCAACATATATTGGAAGTCCTCAGCACATGCATGAATACGCTCAAGATGCCATGACATATGTTCGTCATTATGGCACCTCAGATTTATTTATCACATTCACATGCAAATCTAAGTGGATAGAAATCAAAAAGGAGTTATTGCCTGGCCAATCACCTGATGATATTACTGCACGAGTCTGGCATGATATTACTGCACGAGTCTTCCGACTAAAGTTGAAATCTTTAATGGATTTAATTGTGAAACACAGTGTGTTTGGTGAGATGCGCTGCTGGATGTATTCTGTGGAGTGGCAGAAAGGTGGGTTGCCTCATGCTCATATTTAGATTTGGTTAATTGAGAAAATATGACCAAATGAAGTTGATCAAATCATATCTACTGAAATTCCTGATGTACAAGTAGATCCAGGCTTGCATGAAGTTGTTATTAAAAACATGATTCATAGCCCACGTGGAAATCTTAATCCAAATTCACCATGTATGGTAAATGGTAAATGTTCGAAACGGTATCCACGGGAATTAGTAGCAGAAACAATTACCGGGAACGATAGCTATCCGCTATATCGTTGCCGATCGACTGCAGATAATGGAAGATCAATAGTTGTAAAAATAAATCAATAAAATATCGAAACTGATAATCGTTGGATTGTTTCTTATTCACCAATCCTATCAAAGACTTTCAAGGTGCACATCAATGTAGAATCTTGCCATTCCGTCAAATCTATAAAATACATTTGCAAATATGTAACAAAAGGAAGTAATAGGGCTGTGATTGGAGTTAGTGCTGAGAATTCCATTGATGAAGTTAACCAATACCAAATAGGCCGTTATGTAAGCAGTAATGAAGCAATTTGGCGCATTTTTTCTTTTCCCATTCATGAAAGATACCCCACATACAACAGATGAACAACTACAAAAAAAGACTGTTTTTGGAGATGTGTCATATAAGACAAAATAAGACCACGATTAATTTTAAATCAGATACTAGTGGTCTTAGCAGTATTTATTGCCATATTCTCAAATAACACCAAACAATGGATGTTCGTGTTGAAAGTGCTCCAGTCTTTTCAACCTCGATGGTTGCAGGTTGAAATACCTTAGTATTTAAAAAAGATTGTTAATTCCTGGTTGGGGCCCGTATCGTTCAAGAACGTTATTTAGATACACACGTTTTAAACCATAGTCATTAATTGTAAGTTTATATATTTATTGTTATGTGAATTTATATTTTAACATGTCGGTGTTCTATACTATTTCATTGTTTATTAAATAAAAAAAGAAAAAAAATAATTTTAGAGTCTCCTGATGAAGTCATCAAAAAAATGACGAAATATTGAGACGATTAAACACTTGTTTTACTGCTGACCGCTAGCCCGAAAACAACCACTTTCCCCAAGAAAAAAACTATAAATTGCATGGTCGAGAAACATATCAAATTATATATATATATATATATATATATATATATATATATATATATATATATATATATATATATATATATATATATATATATATATATATATATATATATATATATTATATGGTATAAAAAATTGTCAATATAACTATGAAACTTACCAGCATGATTTTTTAAATGTTCTAAATAATGACACCTTGCTACATGTTTTAAACAAAATTTACACCATGTTTTATTGCTATGAGTTTTTCTATGATTTTCTAAATTGTCAAATAACATATTGCACCTTGAACACCATTTGTCTTTTTCTTGTCTAGAATTAAAATGTTCGATAAAAATGGATTTCACATATTCTGACTTTTACATACTTATGCTTATGTATCATATGTGAAGATAAGTTTCTAATGCTAACACCCTTAAAATCACACACTATACAATTTGAATTTTCCTTGCATTTCTTCTGATATTCTTCAATGGTTTCCTCAATTTGCTTTAGAGGAATCTTTCTTAGTTTAGCATTAAAAGGTGAACTTTTTTTTGCTAATCGACTTAATGGTTCATAATCAGATTCAGAATCGGAATTACTATCCGGTTTTTCATCGTCTTCATTATCTATTTCAAGTTCAATATTTTTTTCTTCTAGTTTTACCTGAAATGCATACTTTTCTAATCTATGCTAAATTAAACGAACATAAATAACAACCTGAATAACTCTTTCTTGTAATTTAATGTAGTCAATAAAATATGATATACAGTAATTAAGTTGGGAGTAAAATTCTGTAGCTTCATTTAATTTATTTAGGCAAACGGTACAAATGTTCTTTGGTGATCCGGAGGCGATTTCCACCTGAAAACAAATGCAGTTAGTTAGGAAAAAAACAAACCGTGTAGACGTGGCCAAAAACTAACCTCAATGTTGAACGTCCTTTTAAAATTCTGTATGATGGCTTCGTTCTGAGATATATCTTCTATTGGCTCATTAATTTTTAAACAAGCAAAGCAGTAATCTTCAATATTCCCGGCAATTTCCAAATTTATTTGTACATTTTCTAAACACTGGCCTTTGAGAGACATTTCGACATGTTGATAGCCAAAATATCACGTCAAGCAAATGTTTATATAGGTTATGTCTAACACATTACGAAAAAGTAAACAGAATTAGCACCGAGATAATTTGAAAGATTTTTGCAATTTTTGTCGAGTTTCTTTAATTTAAATGGTAAATGCAGTCGTTTCGGGATAGTAATGATGATTTTTCAATAAATAAGAGTTTGGTCACAAAAATAATGTTTAGAAATAGCACGCACCAAAAAAAAAAGAAAGAAAAAGTAGTATAACAAGGACAAACTAGTCAAAATCAACTTGTATATGCTGAAAAGAAAGCATAGCGAGGCCGTGGAGGTAAATATTAAAATAACAAAAATCTCCACGTGGGTGCATTTGCTCGTTTCAATTCGACCGCCGCCACCCCGCCAAGACTAGAATCTCCCAGGGCCGGTTTCTGGCCCAACAGCTGTCGTTAGCTGGGCTGAAGCTTAACGCAAGGATGCCATCAGAACCAGGCCAAGTCAATTGGCCATCTTGATGGCTCATTCATTCTCTTCGACTTCTTCACAACTTCCTTGTGTTAGGCTCGAACCTAGCTGACAACGGCAGTTAGGCCAGAAACTAGTCCTGAGAGATACTTATCTTGACGCGGTGGCGGCGGCCGAGTTGAAATTAGTATAAATCCACGTGAACTACGGACGAAAGGTTTCTGTTATTTTAATATATTTCTCCATGGCCTCGCTATACTATCTTTTGAGCATATATATATATATATATATATATATATATATATATATATATATATATATATATATATATATATATATATATATACATATATATATATTGCTGTTCCATATATATATATATATATATATATATATATATATATATATATATATATATATATATATATATATATATATATATTATATCGATGAATTGGGCACGATGGATTGATGACATCGTTAAGTATATTGGACCCGAGTGGCAGAGGAAAGCCCAGGACCGTGAAGGTTGGAAGCATGCTGAAGAGGCCTTCATCCTTTCATCCTGCAGTGGATCGATGCGGGCTGATGATGATATATATATATATATATATATATATATATATATATATATATATATATATATATATATATATATATATATATATGGCAAGAACTGGTGAAAATGCAACTGGCCCATATGGAACTGGTGAGCGGGACAATAGAGGTGACAGATTAGTTGATTTTGCCGAAGGACAAGAACTTTATACTATGATCTATAAGAAAAATATCAGCAGAAAAATGGACATGGAAAAGTCAATCTGGACTCATAAGTGAAATTGATTACATATTGACTTTAATTACAACGATAAAACGATATTTTGCAGTTGTACTGTTCAGACAAAAATCTCCTGTGAGATCATTGATTTAATGAAAAAAACGACGGACAATGAGAAATACAATACAAATGTATGTCTTAATGCTTGAGGATGGCACAGTGTACAGGGCGTGAACGGAATTGTTAGAGGTTGTCAGAAAATTTTATTCACAGTTATATGAAGATCAGAGCCAATCAAAGACAACAATACCCACGAAAGATCAAATGCCAGATATCCTGGTAGAGGTGACAAATGCTATAATATCGATGAAAAACAGTAAGGCTCCAGGAAAGACAGTGTACCTGTCGAAATGCTGAGAGCTGGTGGTCAGACTTTACATAAACCACTGGCAGGATTATAGTCAAAATACCTCAAGGAACAAAAAGTACCTGACTTATGGGAAAATGCAGAAGTAATCCTTTTACATAAAAAAGGAGCACCGGAAAATTTAAAGAACTGCCGTCCAATAAGTCTTCTGTCAGTAATGTACAAGGTTTTCACTAAGATAATACCTAAAAGAATATTAAGGAAATTGAATGACGCGCAGCCAAGAGAACAAGCAGGATTCCGAAGTGGATTTAGTACAATGGATCACATCCAGGTTGTACAGCAGGCCATAGAAAGGCACAACGAATACACCATGCCACTGTGATTGGTTTTTATCGGCTACGAAAAAGCATTTGACTTAATCTCAAAGCAGGCCATAATGGATGCATTGCTTAGCCAGGGGGTAGACAAAGCATATGTAAACATAT